>JANJYQ010168019.1:0-10070 GCA_024605255.1 Rastrelliger kanagurta | reverse complement strand
TCCAGTAAAAACATGAAGCTTTATTTTACATTCACACAAACTAATGTGGCAGCTACAATTATTAGATTGCAACTGTGAGACCCACATTTATCCTTAGAAAATAATTATATTTGATATCAAAATGCTACAAAAACAATAGAGCCAGCAGTAANNNNAAAAAAAAAAAAAAGAAAGATAAGCAATAGTGTATCTTTCAAAGTAGGCTATGCACCAACCAAGGGACCATTTACTCACAGTGAGTGATTGCATCGATTCATGCAAACAAAACAGTATCACGTCTGTGGGATACTGTAGGAGGCTCAGCTCCACTTGCTGCGACAGCTGAAGTTAGCTTCCATTGCTATAACTTCTCATCACCTGCTCTTAAGTCTGTTTAATGTGGGAATACTTATTAATAGTTATCCTTCGCTGTTTTACACTGTCCAGACTCATGGGGACTGCAGCATTTGTTGGTTTAGTTTTAAAAGGTCTTCATGAGAGATCTTCTTTATTTTATTCTGTACAATAATTCAACTCTGATCCTGATCCACATTTAAGTCTTTTATTGATAAGCAAAGACTGTTTAGCTGTCTGAAGAAACTTTAAATCTTGCTTAAAGTTATAATTGCCATTAATACAGCCAGTTGGTACAAAATGCATTCTGGGATAGGTTACACCCCAAGAGATCTATTCACTCACTGAATCCTCCAAATTTGGGCAAAGAAGGTTAAATTTTTTGGCCCCATTTGAAGAAGGCTGTGAAATGGGACAGCATTAGTTGCGGCACTGTGACACATTCTGTCTTTAAATGCAGCCTTCAAAGGATGCTGCCCCTGAACCGAGACACAGCTACCACTCACATTTAAACGTAACTTTTTTGCTTCCCTACACACCAGCAGGCACTTTCAGTGTTCCAGTTACCACTCACAGCCATAGTTGGATATAAGTGAGAAAAAAGTTTTACATTTCCAAAAAAAAATGATTGAGGATAGTTACCTTATTGATTTTTCTTGTTGATTCCAGATAACAGTGAATAGGTGGGGATGGAGGCCATCAGTTCTCCATGGTCATGTATCTACTGTATGTAGTTCTCTCAGTTTATTAATGGATTCATTTTACCATATAAGTTTAAAATTATATAATATCTAAATACAATTGCACAGTTTTGGTTTAAATATAAATCTTTAAAACTGTCTTTTTTTTTTTTTTTTTTTTTTTTTAGCAGATTTTAGCATACGTCATTCATTCAAAATGTAAGAAATACCAGAACATATTTATCTTCTGATAGTTAAGTTCTTTCAAACTTGGCCTCATTGGCTGACAGATGGAGAAAAAGGGCAGTAAATGGATGTTAAGATGTGCTGCAGAAAGGCCAGTCTCCAGCACCACACAAGTACTGGTGTGAATGAAGATGAAACTTTGCTACTGTATGTATTTATGAGTGAACTACGAGTTTTCATCACGGCTAACCTTGAGAATCTGAAAGAACACAATGATCCAGAAAGCTCCAGGTCACAGTGTATGCTCCTGCTCACAATAATCCTTTGAATGGAGGCAAATTGTTTCCTTTATGCCTCTCTCTCAGTTCAGGTACCACGCCACAAAAAGTTTATTGTATTACCGTATGTGCACACTGTGATTTCTTTCTTGGTGTTCTTGAAAATTACAGGCTATCTGCCCAACTAATTTGCTTAGATGATAGAGCTGTCAGGATTGTTTGTTCTTGGTAAGGCTGAGTTCATTTTGACCCTGTGCGGTCACTCTGGTGAGAGTAATGATACAATCAGCCCACGGTTCAGAATGATATATGATACCGTTTCCACAGTTAAGTATACTCACAATATTTTCAAGTTTACATGGCAAAAAAAACAGTCTCACTACTCTGACATTCTTAGCATTCATAAATAAGAGCTGCAATGATGAGTTGATCAACCGGAAATAAATCATTGTCAATAAAATATTTTTGGATTTTGGTTTGTTGATCAGACAAAATAAGGCATCTGGAGATATCCTTGACTCTGGAAAATATAATGTTATGGTCATTTTGCACCTTTCTAGGAATTTTTACACATCAAACAATAAAATGATGGGTGTCGTTTGCCTATGGTCACATGTTTGCTTTTGGCTTGACAACTTCTAAAATAATTAAAATTACTTCCTGATGTTGCCTTAGCAAAGACTTTGACAAACTTTTTTTTGACAACCATTGCAAACCCCTCCCATTTTCTTATTCTAATTAAGAAGATTGGCTGTCACCACCCAGGGAATAAAAATAGACTGCCTTACTCGACAGTGCTTGTCATGCCTGCTTCAAAAGACACAGTGGGTCAAATGAAGCGAACTCATTGCTGCAGCTACAAGCCATGGATAGCAAATTAGTTTTTTATTGCTCTAACTGCAGTTAAACAAGAATTTATATATATATAATGAATGAGTATTTAAAAAAAATGAATAGGCATGAGAAAGTGAGGATAACATTCACTTACTCATACCTGATCGGACAGTCTGATTACTAAATTACTGTAGGTCTATCATAATTTCTCCGATATGAAGAAAATGTTTCCTTTTGTTGTCTGGCTTATCTTTTATTTGAACCTGGACATTTGCGTCATATCACAGAAAATCAAGTGGGAATCAAAGAATTGTCTTTGTAAGACTGCACAAGGTGTCCTTTAGTGTTTTCAGTGAGCAGTGCAATGTCAGATAATTGAGCAGGCAGGCAGTCCTGTTTCTGTTTTCTCCTGTTTTACAAGTCTTATCCACTTGTGTCTGGTAGTTGGCTTTACTCAAACTGTGAACCTCTATATGAGCTGAAGTGACGTCAGCAGAAAGTATCACACCTGCAGAGGCTGTCATTTTGGCCAACAGCCCAGTAAGAAACTTTAATTAAGAAACACTGCATGAAATGCCAGGACTGTTGGCAAATTGCTCTATTCCTCTTTTGAATATATTCATAAATATATCATTTAAATGATGATATTATGTGCTGTGGAAAAATGAAAATGATAGACAAGTAGAGAATTGAAGCTTTTTATGTTACAGTATGTTCAACCAGGGAGATTTGAAGATCACACTTTGTTCGTCAGTATGATCGATGTGCTTATTACTGACCAACACACTTGTGATGAGAAAGGGAAACTCATGCCACAATATTGTGCAGTGTCTTTCCATTATTACCAATTTGTCTATCTTTTGACAAGTTCAGTGTTATATCATCCAATTCTTGTTCATTCATCTCTGCAAAACAGATTTGTGTTTTATGCTTCAGTAGCATGAAATACTGTTATATACAGTGAAAGGACTGAGCATATCAGCAAACTTACAAATTATTATATTCTGCACAGCAAACAGTTCACATTTTTACAGTATGTTCAAGAACCAATTACACAGGACCAGTCTTTACCTAGTCTAACCCTAACACTTACCCAGCTAAATACAGTAGTAATAAAACCAAGAATTAACATATTATTCATTAAATTCAGTTGTTTGTGTGGGTGCAAGTTTTGTGGAAGAATCTTAGCTAATGTTACTTAAGGTGATATTACATTTGGCAAGAGATTAGTTCTCATTGTCAAAGTCTTTTCTCTTATAACTTTGAAAGTGAAAATGTGGTTTGAAAATAAAAACCAGTTCATAATCTAAGACCCAGCAGGGGTTATAACAGATATTTTATATTTCCTAATGCTTTACTTAAATGGATAGTTCCACATTGAAATATGAAGTAAATATAATACATATGTTGTTTCTTAAATTGTATCTGACATTTAATGATTATTGACTGCTGACGAAGAGCTTCAGCTTCACCTTAATGTTGTCTTCAGCCATTTATTTGGGCTAATTGTAGCTTAATAAGCTGACTAGAAACATCTGAAAAAATCAATCAGTTGACTTTTCAGTTGGTAAAATCTGTAGTGGCCAGGAATTTACTGTCTACATCTGTTTAAAATCAAGGACATATTGTTTCAGAGCTTATTGACAGTGGAAAGCTTAAACGTCCCTAAAAGGAACAAAGTGAATCGTCAATAGGCAAATTGATTTAGAGCTGCAGCGATTAATTGATTAGTTGATCGATACAAAAGTAATTGGCAACACTTTTGATAATCAAATATTTGTGAAAGTACATTTTCAAGCAAACTACTAATTTATTGCTTTTTCAATACGTGCAAATATGATAATCTGTTGCTTTTGTCGGTCCTACATTAAAGCAATAATAGTTTGGGGTTTTAGTTAATTACACAAAATAAGACATAGAGTCTTGGGTTTCAGGATGTTGTGACAGGCCAACACCGTTTTCCAATGTTTAATTGACCAAATGATTATTGTAAAAAATATTTGAGTTCAATCTGTTATTGTGGAAGTATTGTTTTGTGCATTAATGTAGTTTACAATGTGCCAAGCTTCTATTGTAACATATTTGTGGAGTTAAAGTAGACAGCAGTTTACTCTTTATAGTATTTGGCTCCACAGAGCTGCACAATGACCTCTGGGTCAGGGTGACAATGTAGATCTGAAGCTACAAAGTAATTCTTGGCCTCTAGGGCAGCAGATACAAGAACACAGGGAAAAAGAGCAGGATAGGATGTGAATTATACATCTGCACTCTGTGTTGTTGTGCTCACGCTGGAACTCAGCTACACTTTAATATCTCAGTCCTGGAAAATGACCTGTTACTACCCTGCTGCTGTGCTACATAAAGCAGTTGCCATCGACTTGTATTGTGCGATTAAAAGCTTTGATATCACACAAATAGAATAATTACATGCCCATCTAATCATGTTAGTACTTCAAGAATACAATTTTCGAGTCTCTGGTTGTTGATTGCAGTCTTCCACAAATAGTATATCCTTCTTACCAAGTGTATTTTTTAAGCGATTTTGATAGGATTTTAAGGTTTAAAAATTTCCTTTTACCATGTCACTTGATGCATTATACATAGAGTAAAGTATTCTAGTAACTCTCTAGTGACAGAAGTGGGTGCAGGAGATGATTATGGTTACAAAAGGAACAATGAAGAGGATCGTGATAGTCCTTGCAAAAAGCTCAGAGTAAAATGATTTTACCTCTTGCCTGTAAAAATTTACAGTGCCCTGCAGACTATTCGGTGGAAGAAAAGGGGCTACAGCAATTTTAGCCCAATAGCAGCCACCATGACAACTGATAAAGGCAGAAGTCATTTATGATTACATGTTCTCCTGAAACCCAGAAGTGTTGATTATTGGAAACATCTTTGTCTTTTGCCAAGGGACACAGTGTTGTTAAGAGAGCTGACAATTAAATCCCTCTTTAATTTTCCTGTTAATCTGTTGCAGAAATATGAATCTCCCACAGTATTTGATGACATTTTTAGGTGCAGTGTTATATCAGCTTGATTAGAAAACTTCAATTATAAAAGGTAATTGGGTGAGTAAAGATAAACAGTTAAAATATTGTGTTTCTTGGGCACTGTCCTCAAATGAAAATGAAATGTCAAAAATCTAATAATTATATAAAAAAATCAGAAAACATGTTGTCTATAGAGCTACTATGGCATCTGTTCTGCACATCACACTGATCCTGACATCTTAATATGACAGTGCCACAATATCTCCAGGAGGCTTGAACAGCAATTTGTGATTTCTGGCTGTGCTGTCAGCCAAACTAAATTATTGCAGGTGGGTGGCTGAAAATATCGGTTGACGTGACAAGTGTCAGTATTTATGTTATATTTTAAAGTTCTAATTGGTAGTTTTTGAAGATACCAGCTAATATGAATTTATGCCTTATTCAATTAATTTACATTGCATAATTCAAGATGCTGCATCGAACAACCACACAATTTCAGAATGCTGGCGCTGATTTACATCCTCATAATCACTCCTCACATTAATAAGGTGTTATATGCTAGCTTCATCAGACACTAATAAAAGTCACTTTTAACAGTCTGACTATGCTGTCCCTCATTGATCTCTAAGTTACTGCAGTTGATTAGCTACAGGCTAGTTTGAAACTTATTTTGGTGATACACACTTTAAGCCATTTAAAATAATAGTCTGCAACATTTTAATACAAGTAAACAGTAGTTGAAAGCTTTGACATTGATTATTTGAGATACTACTGTACTGAGGCATTGTGTACTGGAAATGTATTCTGCTGAGCATTGGAGCAGAATAAAGTAATGAACCATAGACGTATGTAAGCAGCACACAAGCCGTGTTTCCATAAATCTATTTTTATTAGTACTCTGAAGTATCACATTAGAAAAGCTTAATCGAAATGTCAAAATTAGAAATGTCGAAATGTAATTTCTAAAATGCATTTGTCAAATAAATAGTGATAATGTGAATGTAAAAATCACATGACTGATCAGCTGTTATTAAAACTTTCAAGGCACTATAACTACTTGTTTAGTTTCCAGTGAGTAACTTCCACTTCTTCTACTCAAATATCCTGCAAATTATTTCAACATTTATATTCGGATGACACTCTGCATTGCCTAATAGCCTGGTTTATTTGCTCAAACCAGTTGATAGAAACTCATTTTCCCTTTTCCGACATTTTAAAAATAAAGTTAAAATTCACTGGTGAATCTAATGGAAACACAGCTATAGTCAGTATGGACTGGATTTATAAACATTACTATTTACCAAGACTCAATAGATGAATTACAGATGCATCAAGAACAGTCTATAGCAGCATTTCCTTTGTGTGGTAAAATCCCCCAACACACAGATGGACATACAAGAAATGAATTGTCTAGCCTACTTGAAATGCAGTGTTGCACTACAGTGGGATGAGAGACAGCGCCAGAGAGCCCACTGATTATAGTGACGCGAAAGCTTGTTTCTAATGGGCTGATTGGATTTACTATTGATCATGTTTTCAGCACATGCAGTGCCATAGTTTTGTGATTGCTTTTGTCACCCACTGCAAATTAAACTAGCCAGCACACGAATGATGAAAACATTAATTGGAGATTCCCATTCACTTATCTACATCCATTATGTTAAACCTAAATTAGAGCAGTGTGATTGTTTTTTTTTTCCCCTGATGACAGATAAATTTCCATGTGCATACTAAGTGCATACATAACATATTCACAGCAGAGGCAATCAATATACTTAGTTATTGATCGCATGCTTTCTATTGACTGAGTGCCTTCTTCACTATTATGTGCAGACTCACTTGTGCACTTCTTGATGCCAGATCCTTTCTTCACTGCATGCCGACTGAGTTTGCATTGGAAGTTATTCTCCCAGAACTCTGCAAACCAGATATTCCGTCTGTTGTTCTCCAGTGTCCTGCTGATGAAGTAGCGATCAAAACCTAAAAAAGAAATATGCTGTTAAAATTAGTTTTCTAACTTCTATGTGTGTTTAAATAGGGTCTTAGTGGCAAGTCATTGTCATTTTCAGTTTTAAATCTATATTTGCAAAATTCAAACTTGTTTTGGAGTGTATTTCACTTGTGTGTATATCAGCTTTGGTGATGATTTCTAATGAACCAATGATTTACTCTCATCCCAGTCTAAGATTTACTAGAGCAGAAGCTCTGTAATCAAAAATATCAGTAGTCCAAATTATTTTGGTTTGCTCTACTAAACAGCTAACACAGTTCAAGTTAATTTACAGAGTCAGATTATTGAGAAAGCAAACACAAAGAATTATTGTTTTCACTGTGGGGATGAATATAAAATGCAAGATGGAAAAAAAAGCTGCAACTATTTAACCGCCTTGACATATGAAGGAGAATCTACTTTGTTAATATTATTGTCACAATGCTACATAATGCATATTCTGTCACCCACACACAGCCTTATTCACACTTTTATCAACAGTGTTACAAAACAATATAATGTAAGGGAAGGATACTTATGATATGATCATATTATTTAATATAGTTTCATCAATACAAAAAGGTAAATTGCAGTAATGATAAAACACTTGTGGCTGTCGGTGAGGGGAATCAAGACACATACATGGCCATCTGAAGTAATTAAAAATCTTGCTGAACAAACAAGGGATATATGATGAGAGGAAGCAAGCATACTGTATCAACATTCAATTTAATTAAAAAAAAAACAACATTCTCTCTCTCTCTCTCTCTCTCTCTCTCTCTCTCTCTTTCTCTCTCTCTCTCCATATATATATATATATATATATATATATATATATATATACATACATACATACATACATACATACATACATACAGTGTAAAGTAAAGTGAATACCTCTTATTGACTGTCGTTTGGGGAGGATCGTTACGGCGCCTTCTGCCATTTCTTCCTGGTTCAGTATTGGAGAAATTTTGGAGCCCCAGCTGTCTGAACCTACCCAGATGAAATGGCCAGTTTGATTGGCTTTCTTAGCCGCTTGAAGAAGTCGCCTTGGAGACAGAGGAGAGCAGTGTATCATTGTGTTGTACAGTATAATGCTTTGTTGCCAGTGGTTTTTTTTTTTCTTCATTTAAGTTTTTGGTATGATATATTTAATGCACATCCAGTCATAAACTACTCTTGAAAAAAAGTTCTTCCTCACAGAGGCAGTTTAGCTGCCATATGGCTAATACTATATCCTAAATATTCTAGTCTGAGTCTGGCCAAAGTTACACAGAGGCACTTAGGCAGTAGAAGTAAAAAGCCACCATAGACACCATATCTATCCCTAGTGTAGCAGAGTTCCTCCTTGCTGTAGCAGAAGGACTCCCTTGCCACATTTGTCCAGGCTTGTTGCCAATGGAAGTACGTTTGGGGAGCTGTAAAAACTGCCAGCAACTTCTGCTGTAGCAGCAGAGTCACATCAAGAAAGCTGCAACAGAGCAACATAAAATTTAAACACAGCCACCTGTCATATGAAGCATTACCGGCACTCATATTGCTTCAAAGATGCTGGAGCAAAAGGAAAAAAAATATATGAAGCTTCATATTGTATTGTAGACAACATCAGCTTTTTTACATGACACATGCTGATTTAATATCTGGTGTGAGAGTTTGCGGTTGCGTAGAAGGACGCTATAACCTTGTAAAATAATTACCACATTTTTTGAAAATGTAGAGTGGGTAAGCAGTGAGTCATCCAACTGACTTTATGTCTCTTTACTTTAGGTTTATGACCCTGAGGATTTATGTGTGATTGGTAATGATATTTTCCTCCGGTCTGGTCTCCAGAAATGTAGTGAAATGAGCATATCTTCAAATGCAATTATGTGCTCCGTGTATGAAAAATGAGAGAAATAGATTTTTATCACCATCAAGACCTTATGTAACAGGAACATGACTAGACAGGCTGACAAGCCTGATATAAAAATAACACAGTGAGAAATAAAGGTGTTGTAGTCGGAGGCATATTGGGCGTGTACATCTTCATTTTCCTTCAACTTTGACAAGCCAGGTTCAGTTCCCAACCCACATTCAGTTTTCTGATGTAAGTAGTTAAAACAATTAGAAAAACTTTGTATATCCTTAACCAAAGTAGTTTTAGTTAAATATAATTTGTGCACATATGAAGTACACTACAAATGGTCATAGTAATATAATTTATTTTTCTGAGTATGTGCTCATCTCTAAATGTTAAGCATCTATGTATTTTTTTTGGCAGTGCATAGGAAGTACAGCATAGTCACAAACCTATACCTGTCAAAATGATAAGGGGAACCCATAAACATTACTTATATTCTTAATCCTGAAATGAAGCAGTATATTTATACTGTATAATTGGTTACGTATCACACTATTAGGGCTCCATCAAAACAGGTATCTTATAATTTGTATGTAGACAATTTTGGATCCTTATTAGGCTGCCGCCAGCTCATACTGACTGGGTTCAAGGATAGAGCAGGCATGCAGAGCTGAAATCCCCCTGGCTTTCTGTAATTACTATATATCCAGACTATTACCCGTTATCAGGACCGGATTAAGTCAATGAGCACTGGGACTTTTGCCCTGGTCATCATCAAGAGGCCGCCCCAAATCACTCCCCACTTTCACTAGGAATACACTGGCCTGCTGATTACTGGGAAACATTTCCCTTCACAGAGCCACTGCAGTGCTCTGTGTGTGTTGATTCAGCCTACAATTAATTAATTAATTAATTCTTAGTAGATACTATATGTCT
>JANJYQ010167987.1:9710-20029 GCA_024605255.1 Rastrelliger kanagurta | reverse complement strand
AAAGCACTTGGAGTGGTTGGAAGACTAGAAAGGCGCTATATATAAATGCAGCCCACTGATATAGTGATTACTGCAGATGTGCACAGTTGGAGAAGAAGTAGGTTTGAACTTTTCTGTCACGCTCTGTTCAAGGACTTCCATCGCTTTTTGTACGCAACATGATGAATGCCTTCAAGGAGATCTGAAAGTGGGTGCTATTAGACCAATATGTGTGATTCATCATTTTCAAAGAACAAAGACTCAAAGAAGTTGAGTTCAGGAAAGCAATAGGATACAGCCAGGAGGAGGCAATGATCTGTTTGGACAGCACTTTTACTGTATGCTACTCTGTGTCAGCATATGGAGGCATTAAGAATAGGAACTGACAGGCAATATGTGAACTGAACATACGCAATTTAAAGCATTATGGCAATGTTGTACTGCTTTGAACATATTACATGTCCATATTTAAGTGTCCATAGTATTAACAATCGAGCAATGAAATTTCAACATAGTAGGATGGATTAATGTTGGACACTTACTAATGTGGGAAGCCTAAGATCTGGTGCATTTACCTCTTTTTCTTACAACATTGAAGTGAACACGATTGGTGTTAAATTCAAGCAGGGGGTCAAGCAGTAGATTCATGGTTCATGGGACTTTGTAGTTATGATGTCATCAGTGGACATCAGAAAATTGTCACACAGGATGTACTGCTTGTGAAGTCTCGAATCAAAAATCAAAAAGTGTCCCATATTACCCTAATCCACCCTACTAATGTCCTGTTGGCAGAACAGAGGGTGGTCCCATATAAACCACATCTTAAAATGAGTGATTAAAATTAACCAGGTCATATGGAGATGACATATCAGACAAATAGTCAAACATATGATCAACAGCGGTGGATTTGGGAGAGTGGCGGATAAACTAGAAAAGAAATATATCAAATATATCCAAATTTAGACTCATTAATTTGATATTGAATGGAGAATAGAACATAAAGTCAGAGGCTTTACATGTTTTCCTTGTTTTGATCCAAATCGACAACCTATCAGTGTGTGTTTATTATGCAAAAAGTGGTACACAACATTTTTTACAGTCATTTAAACAGCACATCAGATGTTGCCTGTGCATGCTTATCATGATTTGACATTTTTTCTTAAAAGTGGCTTTGAGGAGGCAGAAGCGTGACATATAGCAAACATGAAAATGAATAAAGTGAATAAAAATAGGCTTTGATAGAATTTCTGTAACTGTGTTTAATCATAATCTGTCACAGTAGCAGATTATGATTAAATACAGAGCAATACCTGGAATCACATGGAACACAATTTCATCCCTGTGTGCCTAAGACACAATCCTCCCCTCAACCTCCACATTCACCCATTCAATGGCTGGTGTTTCTTACTTTTAGAAGGCACGCGCAGGTTGGACATGACAACCACCATAGAGTCTGCCTGGACCCTGAGGACATAGCTGGTAACATTTTCATAATCCAAAGGTTTAGCTGTGAAGATGACGCCTGTTCTGTTGTTCACCTGAAAATGACCTGGAACCCAACAAAATAAGAGCAATTTAACAGCTAATAAAAGCAAAAAAGGAAGATATTGGTAAAATAATGAATGTCAGCATGATCAACATATACAAATGTGCAAAAACACAGCACTCAAATTAAAGTTAGTGTATTTGGATTGCACTCTTAGGTCTACATATCTCTAGGTGAATATTTTTTTTAATGCCTGTACAAGCCAATAATGTAATAGCTTTTTACATTATAGGCTGGTTATTACGTCATTGGCCTGGTAAAAAAAAAAAATCGTTAAAAATGTAATAATTGAGCCAATAATGTAATAATTGGCCAATGACATAATAACTGGCCAACAATGTAATAAAAGTCCTGAACCGATGGCATAATAATATGCTAACACCACTGTATTTAATTTTGTTATTGTTGTTATTGGTCTATTACATTTTAAAAAGGGCAAATTTATTATATTATCAGCCATTCTACAATGCCACTTTGTAGGTATAAAAACTGAATTCATTTACAGCTTGGAAACATATTTGAACAGAATCTAGTGAAAGACTGGAGAAAGAGATCAGTGTTTGCACAATAAGGAAATCACAGAAAAAATGCAGTGATTATAATAGAATAAATGATCACTACAGGAACACTTGAGGTGCATGTTGGTAAGAAGGTACTCACTGCCTCTTTCTACACTGTTCCTTCTACTTTTTAAAGATAACCTCACACCTGTCTCTCTCGATTTCTCTTCCAGGGTGTAATTATGCTTTCCAGACTTTATCAATATGTGTGAAAAGTATTCTACAGTTGTGAGTATGTCAAAAATGTATTTTCTACTAGGAAGGAAAAAACAGTACTCATGGCTGTGACTTGCATTGAACATTTTTTTCCAGGAGTATTTTAAAATATGATTTCACAAATTTACCATAAAAAGATTTTCTTATTCCTTTTCTTTTTCTAATTATGGAAATGTGGTTTGTGGACTTCTGCAGTTGCAAGAGATGAGGCTTTGTCAAAGTTGGCACATTGGCACAAAAACATCTTCACTTTATTTAGAAAAATACATAAAAAAACAAGAATTTGGGGGCTTTGTATTTCAAACACCAAGTCTGTGTCGTAATATGTGTGTGCTTGGCAGGCGGTGTTGGGAAAGAACATGTCAATCTTGTGAAGTAAAAACATTCTCTTGGAGGTTTTGCAAAAACAAAAACTGTAGGCTCAATGGCCTGCATCTGTAGCACAAACCTAGTTCATTTCCTCCCACAATGGAGTAGAAGATGGTTTGATTGATTGCAGCAGCTAGAATAGTCCCCACTGGTGTACCGAATGGAGCCAGCTCACTGACTAGTGGAAACCTGCAAAGACATGGATGAAAAATATCAAGATAAATGATATGACTTAACGGAAGAATTAAGTTTCACATTGGCAGATATTAAAATGTTAAGAGCATAAAAACAGATATGAAGGCTGCAGCATTTTTTAAAAAAAGAATGCAGTTGCTAAATTTAAACTTTTCAAGTGAAGTTTAACCAGATGCAAAATTAACAAAAGAGAGAAAATTTAGTACGGAACTCTAAGAGAACAGAGTTTGTGTCAACTGCTGTGATTGTGTAAATGTTCACTAAATAACCACTTTTTAACAGAGGCACAACTTTTGCTCCAGAGTGAGGTTAAGTGCTTTATCTTCTGTATACATGTTTTTTCTTTTTCTTTATATTCCATATTATCTGTCTTCTTAAGAATAAATTCTTTGTGAGATAAATGTATTGTTGTCAAAGAATATTATGGAATGAATAAGAAATAAAAATAAATATTTCTTGAGCATATCAATGAAACATGACATGTTAACATGACAACCAATTACTAATAATTGAAATACTAATACTGCAATGAAATAATGAAACTGCATGTTGTCACCAAGCCTTCCATGAAAGTATCAGTGCTGTTATTGATGTGAATAATGGTGCTTATGTTTTTTTTTCTGATTTTTTTTCTTTTGCTTGTTGTTTCTGTAAAACAGTAATAATATTATTATTTTCTTTTTTATCTGAATGTGGCTGTAAAGACAGAGCTGAGCTATGAAGCATAGTTCTCTTGACTGCAGTCACAAACTTCAAGTAGTGACTGCAAGAATGAGATTTAAGATTCAAGCTGCCAGGATGAGGTTTCTCTGTGTTAGCTGGTCTCACTGTATGTGATAAAGTGAGGAGCTCAGCGATTCACAGAAACCTCTGTATGGAGCTGCTGCTCCTTTGTTGTGAGGGAAGCCAGCCAAGGTTGTCTGTGTCCTTAGTTTCGGAAATGACTGCACATTATGGAAGCATTAAATCTTTCAGCATCTTGATGAAGTGGAGGTTTTCACAAGCAGAGAGGATGAGGTTGCAGAGGGAAAGCACATTTGGGTTTTTTTTGCTTGTCCTTTTGCCTCTTGATCCCTGACCAGGAAAAGCTGCTTGAAAACAGAAAGGAAGGAAGAATTCAGCAGAAAATGCTGATATTGTGTATTAAGATGGTGGAAAGATAGATTCATTAACTCATCAGATTATTTGGCTATGGTGTACTTGGAACAAATCTGAGCAAATGCATTTCACCTGAAATCTAACTGCAAGACAACTTCACCAGTTTTGTGATCAGATAACTAAATAATCCGAACAAAAGAATTGATGGTAAATGCAGCACAAATTGTTCCATGAACAGATTTTAGTGTTTTTCCCCAGATAAGTGAGACTTTGCCACAGCTAATGACAATGCTTGACTATCAGGCATAGAAGTGTGTAATCATATCTAGCAGATATGATTGTCACCACTCTCCACAGAAATTACAGCTCCCATAAATAGCAGGGAACACTGTCGTGGCAGTGTGTCGGTGAGGGTTGATTTAGGCTGATAATGTCATCTGCTGTGACACCCCCTTGTGATACTGTGGCTGCTTTCTAGACTTTTTTTCATCTCAGTATGTAAGGTTTAAATGTATTTGAAAACTCCAAAAGCACCATGCCTGCAAAAAGTTTGACTTTCATTCACTGCTGCAGAAAGAAATCTGTGACAGTGTAGTGGGACTAACATTTGCATCATAATGTGTGACGGTCAGATTCTGTTATACAGTCAGTGTCAGTATTATGGTGTCTGAGGGTATTTTGGAGAGCTGATGATCCTTTGGCAGTTCAAGTTATAAACACAGACTGGAGGTATCTAATCGCCTCCAGTCTGTGTTTATAACATGTTTTTTCAATGCTTTCATCTCTAATCTTTACTGGCCTCTCAGCTCCAACACATTTTACTACAAGACTCATAAAATGATGCAAAGAACAAAAACAGGGCCAGCCTAAGTTTCCCTTCAGGGTAGATTTTTACTTTATAGCATAACTCCCCCTTTAGAGGATTTCACTTCACAAGGAACCAATTTCCCACAGTGAAGATGAAGAGCTGTAAGAAGTTTATCCTCACAAAAAAAGGAGAAGTGTATTTGCTGAAAAAACATACACAGGTATTAAGACACAATAAATGACACTGTCTTTGCTGGAGTACAACACATTCAGTAACTTTGGCAGGGCTAACAATTGCTAGAGAATATGTGTTTACCCCTCTTAAAATTTCAGAGGAAAACAAAGGTGCAAACAACATGTTCTTGAAGGACAGTGTAAAAAGCTGTCTATCATCCTGGAGACTACAGTTATTGTCTCTAGGGACAAACAATCCCCAAGGACATTTTGACTTGTGAATAATTCTTCAAAATATGAGTTTCCCTAGGACGGATGATGATATAGCATATCATGTTGAGAGATAACTTTGCCGAGTGTATACTGCAATGAAATAACGAAATTGCATGTTCTCACCAAGCCTTCCATAAAAGAATCAGTGCTGTTATTGACATGTGAATAATGTATTGTTTGGATTATACTATATGACTATGGTCAATTTCCCTCTCTGTGTATTGTCAAACTGTCACTGAATAATTGCTGTCTTGGTGGTATCCAGGGACAGGACCTAACACCATGCTCCACTGTGATGGGAGCCAATTTATTAATGTGGCCTTCACATGAGGAGATTACCTGTTTGGCTCAGGAACAGGCTGACAAAAACAAAGATGCAAGCCACTGAACAATGTGAAAATGGAGGACTACAGCACAGCCCAATGTGATTCTAAATCAGTCAAATAAATGTGCCATTTATTGGCACCAGGGGTGACACAGTGGTAGTCACTAAATGTATGTGCCTTCACTTTTAATACAAATTCTAACATCTGTTCTGGAGTCTTAACAGCCCAGAAGTGGGGATATCATTGGCCAGATGAGACTGTTCTCAATATACAGTAAAATCCTTCCTGCTGCTGAGCTGTTGTGGTTGAAGTGAATACCTGTTTCCAACACACAGCCTATACAGGTCATTGAAAACAGATTCAACAGGTGTTTACTAACAGGTTATGTCTAACTTTATAGGCTTCTGCTCAACAGGGTTTGTTTGACACAAAAACATAGTAGGATGAAACATACAGAACACTGTGCATGAAATCACAGTTGAGACCACTAGAAATACAAAGATATACTTCTTTTTTGGACTTACTGTGCGGTTAGTGACACAATCACTTTAAAAATCAATGATGGACACATAAATGGTGACATAGGATACTGCAACTACAAAAAAAATTAGGAAGAGGCAATCCCTCAGCAGAGATTGTGGACATTTCCCCAAAGATTTCTTGGAATACACATCTGCTAACTAAAATCAACATTTAGTTTTGGTGGTCACAGCTTGGTTAAAACTGTGGTCAGGAGCAGGGCCTGTGCTGATCCATTCATAGTCTTCTCTCAGGGTTTTATTTGAGAATGAATTGGGTTTGAAGGGCTGTGTAGAACTACCACCAAATTGCATGGTGTGATTGCTGCGAAGAAGCAGAGCTGACATGTTATCACTTCTCTACAAAGTGGCTCTGCCTGTGGGTTGTAAGCTGCTGAGAAATGCCAAGGGAGGTGTGAAGGTGTATGAAGTATACAGATTAGTATAAAGGTGTACCTGCATGTAGAGAGACAGGATGGCAGAATGCTTAAAAATGATAGATACTGTCACGAGATAGGTAGACAGATGGAAGCGTGGGCTGAAGGACAAATTAACACAAATATGTACTCTGTACATTAAACTTGATAATGGAATAATGATATAAACAGCCACTTAAACACAATCACTCCAGTAATAGGACGTAATTAAAAGGAAGGTTAGAAGAAGTTATTTGCTGGTTGATATTATATAGAGATTTAAACATACAAGAGAAGGTAAATAAGTTATGTATACAAGAGTCAAGCAGTGGGCGGATTCAGCGAGTCAATTATGCATACAATACTGTGTACTACTGAGCACGGACAAAGCCACTTTTGAATCCTTTCATATTCAGATGAGGAGAAAAAATCCCATCAAGAGAGAGAGAGAGAGAGAGAAAGAAAGAAAGAGAGAGAAGGGGAAGATGCTGACATGTCTACAGGCAGCAGCAGAGAATCCTAGTGTCAACATGAGAGAGGGTGAATGACACGTCACTGAGAAGTGCGGGCGGCACATAGGTGTCAGTGAACACTCTGCCCCAGGGCCAATGGTGCCTACGAGACAAGGCAGAGGCGTATATACCTTGTTGTGCGCCACAGGGGCCACTGTTACCATGTTGCCTCTCCTTCTTCCTCACCTTCTCTTTCTCTACTTAGGCATTGCATCACAGGATGTACAAGCACGATGGAGATGCCAGGAGACATAAGGAGTGACCTTGTTGAGTGCATTTGTGCACCACCGCCTTTGTTACTTGAATGGTAACAAAGGCTGATGTGAGTCACTTAACTGTAACATACTCACTAACAAACACCATCATAAACATCACAAATACATAGATGCCAATGTGTTGCAATTCATTTCTGCCTGGGTGCTGATCGCAGTGTTATGGTGCACATTTTGCTGAACAATTATGAAACAGTCTAATTTGATAACTGTTGGGGTGGATATGTGCTTGAGAGTTTGTTAGTTAGCAATTA
Organism: Rastrelliger kanagurta; assembly: GCA_024605255.1. Lineage (NCBI taxonomy): Eukaryota > Metazoa > Chordata > Actinopteri > Scombriformes > Scombridae > Rastrelliger > Rastrelliger kanagurta. The sequence continues at coordinate 12,514 of JANJYQ010167987.1, read as the reverse complement.
TGTCACTCTGGTGTTAACTTGTTTGTTCCTGCCTGGAAGCAAGCCACACGGAGTGACAAACAGAGACTCCTCTGATTCAAACTAAAATCAACATACTAAGGAAAGCATTTTTCACATTTTTTCCACACTGAAAAAAGCAGACAAAAAGGGAAAATACTACTGTGAATCTCGAGCTTATATTCTCTAATAACACCACAGTTACTACTTAAAGTCAGTTCATTCACATGGCATGATTTACACAGGAAATAACCTTTCAACCTGAATCATTTATGCTGTTTTGAGTCCTTAAAAATACTTATGAGCAACATATCATTCTATGCCAAATGCATTTTTCCCTTTTCAAACACTGCAGTCCATTTAAATCCAAGTTCAAGCTAACAGAGAGATGGCGCACCACCCTCCACATAATGTAATATTATTTTAGAGTTTGATCTGTAGTGTGTTATTGACTGAGGGGTGAACTTTAAAGATTACAGGTTGTGTTCGGCAAGGCCAAAGAGGGACAGAGTGCAGAGGGAGAAAAGTAAACATGAAACAGATAAAAAGAGCTATAACAAGATCTTGAAACCACTCCAGATATTCAGAAGGGAAATAGTTCAGTGTCTGATAGCCAGGGTATTACAGAGCTATTTCATTTGGAAAGAGTCACATTCTATACACAGAATATACAATACTGCAATTGTGGAAAAAGAATATGCCTAGACATTGTGGACACAGTATTCAACTGGACCACAATGACATGGTGGCATTAAGGTCACTGCATTAATGTTGCCTGTCAGAAAGTACAGATTATATTTCATTAACACATCATTCAGGATGCAGAGGCACACATTCTCCATAACAGCTCTGTGTTACCCACAACAATGTATAACTGCTACTGAACAATTCTCCATTAACAGTCAATTACAGTCTCAACTGTGATGAGAGATGAAAAATCATGTGTGTTTGGAGAGTTTTTTTTATATTATGTATGTTTTTGGGCATAGAGTAAGCTAGAGCAATAATCTTTTGCATGTGAGACTATTTTCTATCACAAAAAAGTTCCAATGAAATCTGTTCATAGCGACGTCTTCAAATTATCCAGAGTAACAGCAACACTATTGGACAACTTGTTGACTTTTGTCACCTTAAAAATGTATTCAAGTGTTTAGTGGGAATCTAAAGGCAGATATAAACATATTGGCACATGAAACCTTTCTGCATGGCCAGATACCATGGCAAATTAGTGATTTTTTGCTTTTGTTTGCGCCTGGTGAGCTCACTACTGACACCCAGTAAAGTAATATGCAAGTGGTGAAGTCTGCAATAATATATAATTATCAATATGTAGGTGCACCTGTGAGAATACAGTATTTTACTACTACTATTTCAGTTTCCTGAGATAAAATCTTTGATAAAACCCTTTATAATAGCACAATATAGTCACATCTCAAAAGCTTTGTGTCAGCATTTCTAGTTAAAAATATCCTCCTCCTCTTCCTCCTATGTACTGTTTGGTCTTCTTGTCCCTAAGTGTTTGTCCAATCACCTTTTCTAAAGTCTGGATTGATAGATAAAATAAAATATACATATAAGCAATTCTTGACTGGTAGAGGGCTGACAGCAGAAAAACAAATACTGATAACAAATATATATGCAGTTAATAAATGCATGCTGAGCCCACAGTAACAATTCACCACAATGTCAGTCTCAGTGCACACTTTGGCATCTCTCATTAACAATTATTTTGTAAATCAATCTCGACAAGAAAACTATGTTTGCAATATGTTGTACTTTGTATTGTTTAGTAAGTGTGTAATGTAATAATGTAATAATATAGTAATGGTATATGAGGGGAATGTCAATAAAGATGCATAAATGAATTCAACAATTTATTTTTTTCCAAGATATTTCATAATTGTTGAGACACCAAGATAAGGCCATGGCTCAGTTGTTAAAGGATAGTGGGCAATTACAAAGTCATTTTGCATCATTTGCTCATTTAAAAGTGGACTCTGTTATTCTACTATGAGTTACAGTAAGAGTAAATTTGTCTTCCAGCTTCTTAGTATAGCAGAGCTTATGCTAAACATGAAAGCCTGCGGCTTACAAACAACATTGTCCCCTGCTACTTCAATTCATAACTATTACTATACATTTTATTCATATCAGTCGAGGCTTCTTCCATTTCCGACATTTGTGTACAAATTAACAATTCATCACCTCCTCCAGCAAATGCTCTCTAAGTTGTAAAACAAATTTGACACTAGCAGATATTAGCACATAACGTTTACGAGCTGCTGACTCATACTTACTAAGAAGATTTAGCAAAAAATAATCTGGGTCTAACTCAACACCTCTGACACAAAATAATGCTTAGCCAAGTATTCACATTAAACTATTGTCTCCTATAAGACAAGGAAAACATGTTTACAACCCCTGATCATGTTCCCTCAGCTATTCCTTTGATCACTTATCTTGCCACACCAGACCTTAGAATTTCTTTTGTGTTCTTGCTGTGCCTTTTTCTCTGTGTTGCATGAGAAAGAAAGGGCTTCAATCAAAAATATCTTCTGGAGGGCAAGATAGAAAACATTAGAAAAGCTTGAGAAACAGCATTTACTCCTCGGTCAGACAGTGTGTACCACTCTGTGACAGCTTAGCCATGTCAGCCCACAGGACAATGCTTCTCATATCACCCACTGGGTTATTTAGGACATAAGAGGAAACCTGGCCAGCAAATGATCTAGACGCTGGTAGATGAAAATGCTGTCCAAATTGGGCCAACAATTGAGACTTTCAGTGTGATATCACACATTGCCATC
>JANJYQ010167971.1:0-10546 GCA_024605255.1 Rastrelliger kanagurta | reverse complement strand
CACACACACACACACACACACACACACACACACACACACACACACACACACACAGAGAGACTAATGAATGTCAAGGGGATACTATGTTTTACTTGATGCCATATTAAAGTGGAATGTCAGATTAATGCAGGACCAGGTGTAGGATATCCACAAGCAATTATTCGCATCCCCAGCATTTGAGAGGGGGCTTTGCATTTTTCAGTAATGCAGAACCCCCCACCCCAACCCCCTGTCATCTGTGGTGGCTTTTATTTTTCCATCCTCTTGATACCATCTCACACTCTTATGTTTGTCATAGCCTACTTTATCACCTTCATCAGTCCCCGTTCCATTAGTCCTCTCCCATGCTGAAAGAAACATAACCCCAAACGATAGCTTTACATAGCTGGCCGTCATTGCCTTCACAGCATGAGGTTTCCTGTCAGTCTGCATAAATCTGCATACACCCTCATTTTGCAAATCAAATGCCTCTCTGAGCCTTTATCCAGACGTCAACAGCTAAAGCTTATTTACATGTTTAGAACGATTAAACAAATCTATCTAATCCACGGAGAACATGATTTAACATTCAGTGTTTGGACATCACTGCCAAAGTGCTTTTCTAATTCATTAAACTACACAGGCGTTATGCAACCCAATTTTATATCAACTCAAATTTAATTCATTCTATGTATTAACTTAACAAATCAAACAAAAAGCATCAAAGAATAGCAAGGAGAAAATTGCCATATGCTGTTATTCAGTTGAACAAATGTTAAACAAAGTTTAACTGAGTGTGTTGCATGATATGATGTATGCAGCATAAAAACAATAACATTGCTTATAAATAACATATATTAACTAGATCATAATCTCAGTTCTACATCAACTGCTTTGACTTTTTTACTTGCTGACCCATGATACAAATATACTGTTTAATGTAAGGAACTGAACAGTTGTTACAAAACAAAATGTGACACATTACATGGATGTAATGTAGTTGCACAAAATGTTCCTCTACCATCTTGCGAAGTCACACTGTGTGAATTAATTAGAGCAATAGTGGACAATTATTGCAGATTTATTCCTAAAGTTGTATTATGTGGTCAGTAAGTGGGTTACCTGGTTGTGTTATTAGTTTAGGATGAATTAAGTTGCCAGATATTACAGAGAATATTTTAATATGTTTTTTATGCAGAGATTATATTATATTAAAAAAATCAGCTTCATCACCCAGATTGACTATTAAGATGGTGACTGCACATTTTTGTATAAGCTGTATGTGTGTTATTAAGTGTTGAATGGACAAGTAAATTAATTAGTTTACTCAGTCAGAAGAACATTAATCAGTGACACTTTTTGAAAACCATTTACATAAATATTATACCAAATACATAAAAGATGAAATACAGAACTGAAGTCTTGAAGTCACATCCAGGCTGGCCTCTGCAACTCAGAAAAGTAATTTCTTTCATTGCTTTTCTGGGAAAAACAAAATGATCAAGATTCAGTACCTGACATATCAGCTTGTTGATTGGGAGTTGTCCCAGTGAGCCCACTTGAACAAAAACTGAAAAAGACAAAACCAAAAAAAAAAACCATACTCACTCATTAAGAACATAATACATGAAAGAAGTAGCATAACACAGATTATGCTATGCGCTGCAGGCCATGTAGGAAGGTGGACAGTTCAGAATATGTGCTACCTTTGTTACTGAAGGTGTGTTAATTAGTGAAATCACCTATTGAAGTGTTTGGTTGGAAGGAAAACCTGCATACACATGGCTCTCCATGGTACATTGTTGTCCACCCCTGCAATAGAACATGATGTGAAACAGTATTGGTCTTTCTGTCATCACTTGATATATTATACCCCCAACATACTGTATGATTACTTAAAATTATATTTAGAGGCTAGATATTTACTTATTCACATTACTGAATTTGGTGGATGTTTTCTTACTTCTGGAAAAGAGGTTTTGGTTTCATTTTAGTAATATGAAAATGATTTCTAGGTAACTGTAAGATTCTGGATCAACTGATCAATATGTCAGTTAATAATGATGATAATCATTAATTCCAATGTTGATTATGATAATGATGTGAATATGGATAAATAATGTTGATGAAAAATTCACATAGTACTGCTCTGTTGCTTGAGGGACTTTGTGTTAGTAGTGATAATGGGAGGTAATGGTAAATGACTCTGAATAGAATATAATGCCAGTCGATTTGCCTGTCACGCACACACATAGCTGAGTGTTTTAATGAATCCTGTCATTAGGATGGAGGGAACATGGCTAAACCCCTGTTATTCGGCATCTAATTTTCTCTCCTTTCATGGTACAGCAGGAGAGAAAGGGGTGCATCGTACCACTCGCTGTACCAATGAATGGTAATTAATTTTCAATTAATTACTGAGTAGTTATACTAATCTTAGCAGCAAGACTGTCAAAACACAGATACTTGTGTTACTTTGAGAGCTCTTTGTGTTTCAAGGTCAGACACTTCATGCAAATTGGAGACAAGTGTATGTACAGTAGACATACATAATATATATACAGTATGTCTGCTGTACATCCTGTTCTGCTTGAACTATAAATGAATCACTCACAGTGACTTAAAATCATTTCATTGTGGTTGAAGTGACACCTGAAAAGAGTTGACTGAATGCTCCACCAGAGAAAAGCTGGAATATAATACAGCATGTAGCTTCTGTGGTGAACTTTAAATTGATATTACTGTCCTCTGGGCAAAATAACTGTCTTGTGGGTAAGTCTCTGCACCTCTCTGTCTTCTTTCATGTTCTCAGTTTCCTCTTGAAGTTTCTACCTACAGCTGTCTCACCGGTAAGCGTATTAAAAAAGTGACCCATGCAATGGGACAGGATGAAAATGAGTGGAGCAGGCCTTCTCCTCAGGGCTGATGAAGATAACAACACATAACAACATAGAGACTTGGAATAGGCTGTGTATGTATATGTGTGGGGTAGGGGTGGGGACTCAGGGAGAGATTTAGATGCTGAATGAGTGACCTTGCCTAAAGAGCTGTATATTTCCCTCTCGTGTGGCTTGATAGGGAGCTTATGTTGGGTCCTGCTGTGTTTGTGGGTTTGTGTCTCTGTGTCTTTTTTCCTTCTGTTCATGCACTTAAGAGATGCACATATTCTCGCATCTGTGAGCATTCATCATATGTATAGTTAGAATGAAAGCAAGTTTATCCACCAGAGAGAGAAAACACAAACATGCAGCACACTGACTTTCTAAAAATACTCACTTCCTCTCCAAATGCTTTTCCAAAACAGTAGGACAGTTCAAGAAGACATGAGATGAAAACCTAGGCAGATATCCAGCGTAAATGGGGTATCTGTGTGCACGTGTGATTTTACCAGTGTTTCTCCATATGTGTTCACACCTATGTACTGGCTGCATGTGTAACGTGTGTGTATGCTGTGCATATGATCAGTCGTAACTGATGGCTGGATATTAGGCACCTCTCCTCCCCACTGAGTTTTCAGGTGCCAGCTTGAATCTGTAATCTCATTACATGTTAATGTAATGACAATAAAGCTTCTCTTCTTCTTCTCTTGAAGAACAAGGCTTTATTGCTCCATCGAAATGTCAGCATTAGGGCTGTCAAAAGATTATTATTTTTTTTATTATTATTTTTTGATTGCGATTAATCTCAGAAATTCCATAGTTAATCGCGATTAATCTAGTTTTGATTGCATGTTTAAAATTGGACATTTAAAACATTTCAAGGCAGGTTTAACCCATAATGTAAAACGTTTCTGACCAGAGTGTCTTAATGAGAATCAAATGAACACAAAGAAAGAATTTCTTTCTTGAAGACTCACTGGTCTTCTTCAAAAATACATCTTAACCCTTTCATGCCCAGTGGTCACTACAGTGGAGTTATTCAAAAAGAGAGAGAGAGAGAGCCCAACTAACTGACTAACACATCCTTACTTTCATCCGCGTATCCCCCCATACTCTGGTGGAGATGAATCATAATCGCGATAAAAAAATTATTCATGATTATGATTTGCTTTGATCTCATCGCGATAACGCTGACAGCCCTAGTCAGTATACAGCATGTGTCTTATGTCTTTTTTGGGTGTGTGACAGCTAAAGATGGCAGAGGGAAAGTTAATAATATATCAATTTATCGTCTTTCTTAGCTGGACCCTTTTTCAGAACCAACTGCATAAGTGCATATAACAATGTATTATGTCTCTCTATTATTCATCAAATTTTATCTAACAGATGTTTTAGTTAGTGTTAGATTGGCTAAATATGCACAGTGATAGACCAGAGCTAGCCTCTCAGTTACTCAGTTTAGGTAAGTTAAGGGAATTTGGAGGATTTCAAACACTGTAATCTCGTCAGCCTGGTTATGAGAAATGTGAGTCCTACTTATTAGGAGATTGGGTTTGACTGTTGCTTGGCGATGGCAGAGAGCTAAGGTGGTGGTACCCAGGTTCAAGCCTCACGTGTGGAAGGAGACTCGCAACAGCTGGCCAGTTCGGATGCTGTCCTCTGCTTCTGGTTCAACTTGCCTCATCACAGGTGAAAAAGGGGTCTTGACTGTGGCTCACAAAGCTCTGGATTGCTATTTTGCTGACTGCAAGCATTAAGTTCTTTTGGCACACGAACTTATCAAAAGTGGATGCCATTGATACTCATAATATGGATTTTCAGTGCTGGATGAAAACCAACCCAGGTCTCCAGCTGCACTTTGAGGAATAAAAAATTACACTGGAGTTCTCATCGACATGAAGGTGAGTAAATAATTTCATTTTTGGGTTAACTATTCCTTTAACTTTTCTGTGCTGTTGTGTGCATCTGCAAACAGCTTGGCATGACTGGCTACTACAGAATGCTAAGTTGATCCATTGTTTCCAGTTGTATCTGTTGTTTTCACACTGTTCTCAAGCTGGTGTAAATTGTAAGCAGCCCAGCCCAATTTGTCTGGATTATCAGTGAAATCTGTGCCGTTAGTCAAGGTCAGTTCACCTCCTCCAGCTCATCTTTGGCATCCAGCTGAGCGGACAGCAGCAGCTGGCCCTGTTGGTATCAGAGTCTCAGTGTGAGATGCTTAGACCCAGCGTAATAACAAATGCCAGGTCAGTTGGTGGCTTGCCCATTATAGTGTTTAAAGGGACAATGTATAACTTATTTGGCTTTTTATTAGTAATAATCATATATTGCTTTTATAAATACGTATTTACCCCCGTCTAATTACAATCACATACAAATGAAAGTTTTCTCTTAGCTTAGAATTAATTGTCTATAAATACATATGTGGCGGTGTCCAGAACCGAAGCAGCCATGACACCATCGCCATCTTTGAATACTGTAACCGAAACAGAACAAACTTTGTTCACCTTTCGCGTTTCATCTTAATCCCTGTGTGATGTAGCGGGCAGGGAGGAGATGCAAGCAAAGCGCCCTGTGGTTTATTTTACTTTCCATTTTGACACAGAGGATCATGCATACTCTTTGCCTCTGTTAGAGGAAAAGCAAACCACCCAAGAAAATGAAAAGTGACTAGGAGAACAGGATATACCAGCATACTTTCTCCAGGACCCAGTGGTTGCAAGCTAGACAGGTAATTAAATCTAACAGTAATGTTTATTTTGGCTTAGTGTTTGAACCAAGGCGCTAGTCCAGCAACTACTTTATTCTCCTGTTTAAGTCGGATATTCTTCAAAGCATGCAATGGGGACCTAAAGATGCTTAATGAATCTTTATGTTCCTACCTATCATTCTATGCTAATAGTGTTATTTTAACCAAGCAAATCAAGCTTCATGCCAACAACAAGCTGTGGATAACCAGGGAACTCAAACACTGATTGAATTTGAAATGGAAGGAAACTACCATCATTCCTGTTCCTAAAAAGCCTCATGCCAAAGCTCTGAATGATTTCAGACCTGTGGCACTCACCTCTATCCTCTGCAAATGTATGGAGAGAGTTGTTGCAGAGGAACTCACCACCATGGTAGGAGAGAGTCTGGATCCATTACAGTTTGCCACAAGCCAAGACAGGGTGTGGAGGGTGCCAGTCTAGCTCTCGTGGACACTGTGACAAAGCAGCTTGACTCCAAACACTCTTTTGTCAGGATTCTGTTCATGGATCATGGACTTTTCATCAGCCTTAAACACAATAAACTTGCGCTTTGAATTAAGGAGTTCTTAATGGACAGACTCCAGCATGTGAGAATGCATGGTATTACATCTACCAACACCATTTTAAATACTGGAGTACTGTGTCTTGTCACCAATTCTCTTCTCCATTTAAATAAATGAGATTACCTGCAAGATCAAATGAATTAAATTATTTAAATATGCTGATGACATGGAGGGGCAAGTTGTTGAACAAGTTAATCATTTTAAGTACCTTGGCCCCCAGATCGACCACCACCTGTCCTTCACCCAGCATGTAGACAGAGTTTATATAAAAGCCTAGCAATGCATGTGTCTCCTAAGGAAGCTGAAAGGGTTTGGTATCAGAAAGGACATTTTATCAACAGTTTATCTCTTTATGTCACTGGTAGAATCTGTCATCACCTTCAATATAACATCTTGGTAGAGCTTCATAACAAGGAGACACAAGGGAAAACTAGCAAGGATAATTAAGCAGGCAAGCAAGATCACCAGCATCCCGCAAAATCAGCACTCTAACTTGTACACTCATGCAGTAGAAGGACCACCCTCTCCATGGCTGTTTTGAGCTGCACACTCAACATATATCTTACACAAGTAAGGAGTTGTGTCTGTGCTCTCTCATCCTGCAGGTCACCTGGGGTTGTTTCTCTCCCTCTCCTCTTGACTCCCATCCCCATTTCTCTCCCTCCCCATTTCAACCCCAACCGGTCGAGGCAGATGGCCCCCCACTCCGAGCCTGGTTCTGCCTGAGGTTTCTTCCTGTTAAAGGGAGTTTTTTCTGCATTTTTGCCAACGTTGCTAAGTGCTTACTCATGTGGGAATGTTGGCTCTTCTTCATTGTATTAAAGAGTAAGGTTCTAGACCTACTCTTTGTGTAAAGTGCCTTGAGATTTGTTGTGATTTGGCACTATTCAAATGAAGATTGATTGATTGATTGATTGACAAGCACCACATAAACACAATTAATAAAAAAAACCAATCTGCCTTCAATCAGAGGACATTTTCCAATGTGGTAACATGACAATAAAACTTTTTGAATATTGAATATTGAATTGTTGACTGATGGAATAATGTGGATTTAACCTGACAAATTCATAGGATATACTAAGGATATATTTGTAAGTTGAATATGTAAAAAAAGGAGTTATTTAACATTAAGGAGTGGTTGCATTTATTTTTCATTACATTTAGTTATACTTTGCTACATTTATACTGTCTTACAGTTACATCTGGCCCTTTGAGGGCAACCATTATGCTGATGTGACTCTTGAAAATGAGTTTGACACCCCTGGTAGTTGGTTGCTCTATTAGTTATTTTGTAGATTTCAGTGGTTAATTTCAGGTTTTTCCTGTCTAGTTTGTTATCCCATTTTACATTATAATCTCCTGAAATGATTAATTCTTTATTTGAGCCACTTGAGTTCAGCATGGTTTTTAATTGGTCATAGAATTCTATTTTAGTGGATGGGTAAAGGTATAGACTTATTAAATAGAAAGACATTTCAGCAGATAGTAGCACTTCTACTCCAACACACTCAAATTTGATGGCTTGTGTAATACTCCTCCATCATTGCCTTTTTCCTTGTCACTCCAGAGGGAAGCCTCTGCACCATTGCCATGGAAGGCACCTGGAACAGGGGTGGTGAGTCCGCCTTGGTAACCTTGACTCTCCCAGTCCCAGTGGAAATGTTGACACTGCTGACTTGTGTCATGGACATAAATTCAATGGGGTCATCCTGACCCAGAGCCATGCTGGAGTACCATAGAAACAATAGGGGTGGCAGATGAAGCAAGTCCACCAATACTTTAGCCTCCGGCTGTGAGAGCTGTGATATTGTCAGCTCTTGATGAGTTAGCGGGGAGGCAATCAATTTTCTCCATCTCATCCAAGAAATACCTCACACCTCCCTTGACAACCGATGGAAGACAGGATTTGTATCATTGTTTCCTTATTTAACTCCGGCTCTGCATTCCCTCCTCCTCCATAATTTGGTAGGGCTCTCTAGTCTCTCCTCGGAGGGTAGCTTAGACTTGCCTAGCCTAGCTTTACTCAGCACAATCAGCTGTTCTTGAGTATAAGCAACAACAGCTGGACCATGACCGATTGTCATGGCTGAATGCATTTGACCAAAGCAGCACTTTAAAAATTTGAAAAAGTCAGAAAAATAACTGCTAAAAGTGTAAATAAAAGTCACTATTAAAAATCATTAAAATCACTATGCAAACACTATTAAAAAGACACAATAAACAAAGAAAGTGGTCAGAGATTCTGTAGCTGGCAGCCACTCTGTCAGCACCATGGCAACCAATTAGTTGACCCTAGAATTGACCTTTTGCTAAGCCACACCCCAGAATGCAGACTGGCCAATCACAATGCAGCCAACTTCCTTCGCCACCTTTATGACAGCGCTCAGCTGTTAACTGCAGTGATGGTGATATTCTCCTTTGCTCTGTTCAGGACTTACTTTATTCCACCTCCACAGTTCAAAACACTGCTGGAGGACGCAGTCAATCCGTCAGAGAGTGGCTACCAGATGATGTTAGCATGGTGGAGTGAGGTACAGTTGATGAAGAGAGAGGGACCGGTGATAGTAAGAAGCTTGCAAATCTCACCGCGGCTACATTCAACAGCACAACAACTCCACCTCAAACTTCTCAATCTGAAACCCTTTCGCTTTATAATAACTATAATAATAGTGAATAATAGACCTACCCAGCTTTAGAGGAATAGTGTTGTTCCTTGACATCATTTGTGCCAGCCTCCATTTTGATCATCAGCTGATGTGGCGACTCACTTTTCGACTGTGATCTGTATGCTTTTGCCTCTGTTTTTAAGTCTTTGTGTCCCTTTGTTGTTATGCTGATGTCCTGTATTTAACCCTCAAAGGCGTACTGTAAACCTCTCTGTCTACTAAGGTCAGAAATACAATTTGTCGCGTTGTGAAAAGCCGGGCAGGAGTTCAGCTGGAAGAGCTGTCTTGTTGAAAGAAGTAACATTTTTGTCTGACTTAGCAACAGTAACCAAGGGGGGCAGGGCTTAGTGAAAGGTGAATTAATCCAACTCCTGTGTATGTCTCTCTTTCTGAATTATGGAAAAGTATGGAATTCTGACATGGAAGATTTGTTGAAACTTTGTTTATCTTTTTGTCAGAATTTGTTTTCTCACAATGCCATATCGCATATGGTTGAGCATAACATGTACAGCTGCTAATGAAGATTGATAAAGAGCTTAGATGTGTGTCTGCGTAGAAACGGCCATAGACTACACTAGATTACAGATTTATATGTAGCCCACTGAGTCAGCAAGTGAGTATGTATGTATGTGTATACACATTCTGTTTGGGTGTGTAATTCAGACCTAACTAATTAAGTATTCACAGGTGGGTAAGCTAATGGAGGTCTGCCCCGATGACTGCCTCAGCTGGAGATAAGCCACTAATAGGCCTGTTACTGGATGTCAGTGTGGTTTTCCTGACACGTACACACACACACGCACGCACGCGCGCGCGCACACACACACACACACACACACACAGAGATACACACACACAAAACATGCTAGAGGCTGCACATTACCCACAGCTTACAGAGGTCCACAGGTTAATACCATGAAATAGAGACTCAAATTTAGAGGCAGCACACTGGCTACACACTAATGTGTTAACCCCTGCAGAGTGAAGTAATTACTTAACGTAATGTACCAGTTATGGTCATTGTGTCAAGTTAAGAAATGTGAGGAAGGTGAAGTTATGTATCTGTAATGGATTGGAGCTCAGCAAAGAACAATGTGGCCTCTAGTTTGATGGTACTAAATTGCTGCAATTGGTTGGCTAACCACAGCTCTATGTTTTCACTTGATAAGGTTATCACTGTCCATGTTTCTCTTAGGTTGACTCCTTTGGAGTGGTGCAATAGGAGGGTGGGCTGTATTTCTTTTTTAAATATAAGAACAGCATTTGACAAACATTAAAGCAAAACTCTGGCCATTTTTGACCCATGTTAGAATGACCATGAGCATGTGGATTATGCAGTAACAGAGCAGTCAAACTACGAAGGTACGGTGCACTATATGCTGGTAATTTATTCACCACAATCAAAATAACAACACAAATACAGCGAAACAGGCATGACAGCAGTAACTGATGGGACACCTGACCAGCAACAAGGACAGATGGAAACTGGCGCCTTTTATACTCCATCACTGGTCTACATAATTGGACACTTCCACACCCAGGTTTTTTTTTTTTTTTACAATATATAATATCCCATGGCTAATCACTACAGACAATATAATCAGCATGTCATAAACATAATGCTTTATCTTAATACTCTTAACTTAAATGTTGCAGTAGTGATGTTTCTCGCTTGTTGGTTTTAATATTTCATGAACATAAAGACG
>JANJYQ010167686.1:0-10149 GCA_024605255.1 Rastrelliger kanagurta | reverse complement strand
TGTGGGGTGGATCTGGTCCGGCTGCGGCAAAATCTTATAGAAGCGTCCTGCTATGAAGGCTTGCACCACTGTCATGCGGTTCATGGTGAGCGTGCCCGTCTTGTCTGAGCAGATTGCTGTGGCATTGCCCATTGTCTCACAGGCGTCCAGGTGGCGTACGAGGTTGTTGTCCTTCATCATTTTCTGACAGAGTAGAGTAGAGCAACTTTAGCAGAATCTGATTTCCCAAACATACTGATGAGAACTCACAGAATGAGAACTCTTGAAAAACAGGCTTTATGAGGTTAAATAAAAAGAAATCATTTGGCTGTAGGTGCTCAGGTTGACAAGCTGTACAATGCTATAAAGACATACCTTGACTGAATAGGCCAGAGAGATAGTGACAGCCAGAGGGAGACCTTCTGGCACGGCCACCACCAGCACAGTCACACCAATTATGAAAAACTTGACCAGGAATTGCACGTAAATAGGGACGCAGTCTCTGGACTAGGCAACTCCCTCAATCCAAAAAGTGTCGATCAGGAAACGAACGATAAGTATAAGGACGGTGAGAGCTGACATGAACAGACCTGAAGGCAAACAGAAAGACATGAGACTGTTTTTTTCAAATCTGCTTGTTTCAGTTAGTTTGAATCGGATGTTTATTTGTTTCAGCACATCTGAGCACGGCAATCATACTCGGGTAAGAATCAAAAACAACCTCACCAAGACCCTGTAGAGGAAGTGGCCTTGCTTGGTCATAATATTAAGAGATGAGATATGAGCAAATATATTGCCTTTGTGATATTTGAAAGTTAGGAGCTTCCTCTTGGGTTTACTTTCTCACTCCTGCTCCAGACATGTGACCAGTGGGTGAAGTGAATGTTTAAACATGGCTTGTAGTGACTCATTTTGATTTGCTTTTTATGTGGAGCGAAAGTGAACCAAGAGCAAAGCACTAAGTTCACACATTCACTGATTCCGACCAGAGCACAACATTCATGTACCTGCTTTGCCAATCTGCACTGCCAGATTGGTCAGCTTCCCCTGGAGGACTGACTTCTCCTTCTTGGAAACATTTTTCTTCTTTTTCTCTTGTTGTGCATCATCTTTCACTGGCTGCATTTCAGCAGCTTCAACCTTGTTTTTCTCTACAGAGGAAACAGGAAGTCAGTTAAAAATGTAGACATTTAGATACAATTCCTAAAAACTGTTGCTGCTGCTCAGAGTTCTAGTGAAGCCAAGCCAATCTTACTCTTACATAAAACCAGTATGAAATTAAAAGCTCAAGTCTTAAATAACACAAGGCTAGCTGGGCATTTATCCCAAATTTCTACGTGTGGTTGACCCAGTGCTTCATAGTTGCTTCCCAACTGTGTGAGTGAATGTGTGTAAGACAAATTGTAAAGAACTTAAGATGAAGTCCAATTCAATTAGATTACTTTAATAATGAATGACAGGTGTCAAAAACTACCAAATTAAAAAATGCTGCTGATCTTTAAGAGTTGCCTCTAACATCAGACTGTTAGAACCAGCATTGACCCAAGAAGAAAATGTCCATAAAAGTACACAAAAACTGTTATTCCTCCATACTGCGCTTCTGCTGCAATCCAAGTGTCCTGAAGGGGTAATGTCCAGAGTTTACTCGAAACAACGTCATTTAGTACATTTTTATAACCTAAACAGTTACAATGCCAGAGTCTGTCTGGAGGCATGCTCGCGCAATCATGCACTGTGGGAGCCGCGCAATGAGAGAATTTTTTGGTGAACTATTCCTCTAATTACTCCCTGAACTGTGAACTGCGATAATTTCAGCATCTTGTTCCTCTTCAAAGTCAAGTACTGTAGCTTGAACTTACTTTGCTTGTCTTTCTTTTCTTTCTTCTTCGGCTCCTCTTTCTCCTTGCTTTCATTGGCGACTTCTTCACCGGCACCAAGGAGCATGAAGATGATTCCGGTCTGAGAATTCACACCTACACCAGTCACCACCATCTTACCAGAACCCTCCATCACATGGGTACCTGAGGGAGACATAGACATAGCAGAGATGAGTATTTCTATGTACTCCATTCTGTCCATTGTGGGCAGGAGACCTTTTCTGTTGCTATTCCGAATGTCTGTGTTTTTTTATTAACTGCTAGAGTTAATAGTTAAAGTTGTTTTTAAGGTGGCTTGATCCTTGCATGTTAAGAAGTTTACAGTTGTATGTCGCCACTGTCCAGCAAGGCATTTTATTTTCTGCTTGCCTCCCTTTTTTCATTTTTAGCAGCATGGTCATGATCTTATTGGCTGTTTTAGAAGAAGGCATAAGAGGGGCTGATTTTGGGTCAGTGCTATTCATCGAGGAGCTGTATGGAGACTGCAATGTTTCATATTTCAATAGAGAAGTGCATTGTGAGAACCATATAGCAGCTTTACCGCTGGGGTCAAACAGGATTATTTTTTAATTCATCAATATTACTATTGCCATTGTGACTGTCGCCTCACAAATAATCATTATTACACTGGTTTTTGGTTACGTACTTTTTTTAGGTAAAATAAAACAAATTGCCAGAATGCTGGCTTAAAGTTGCATTTTCCCATCTTCAGTGTAAGTGTGAAATCTAAAAAGAGGATCAGATTTATCAGCAGAAAAAGCAGCAGCAGAAACTGGCTGATCAGAGCTGATGATGATGATTGGGGGGTGGGAGGGAGAAGCACCTGAAAGCATCATAGGGTCTCTATCCAAACTCTTCTTGACATGATCCGACTCTCCAGTCAGAGAGCTCTCATCAATCTTGAGATCATTACTCTGAATCAGGACACCGTCAGCAGGAAGGAGGTCACCTGGGACACCCAACACAGACATAAGTACACTGTAATAACAGCTCACTCTTGTTAGGTGACATTATATTACATCATCATTAAAGCATTTGTCTGTCACAAAACAGCAGCACAAGAAAAAAAAGAGAGGAAGGGTAGAACATTTCTTATGTCTTCCCTAATGATTATGAAACAGTGATGTACAACCTACAGGATTATTATAGGAACATTAAGTATTGTTAACAGGTTAATATTTAATAATGTCTAGAAAATAATTACATCTGTGTTGAAATTACGTGATTATTCTGACATCATAAACATATTTCATGACAATGACATATGCAGTTCTCTGGGTTAACATTTTGAAAAAAGACAAACAATCTTAATGATTTGCTAACAGTAAGGAGAGTAGATAATCCACAAAGATGTCCTTCTATGTAGGCCTGTTCAAATGGATTTTATTTAAATTTTTCAATAATCATAAATTAAGTTTATTCTCTTGCTTCATTTTGTGGTGCCAACAGGGTCTCCAAAGACATATACACTGTTGCCTATAAAGTTAGAGTAATTTTGTTTCCAGACCAGACCTTCAGCACTGATATTAAACAACACTTCTTTTAACTACCTTTGAGAAATAATTATATTTATGATCCTCAGTGCTGCTGATACATTTCAGTCAGTGCAAGTATGCTCTCACCATATTTCACTTGTGCGATGTCACCGACGACAATCTCTGACACTTTGATCTGTACAACCTGTCCCCCTCGTACCACAGTAAATTTCTGTTCCTGCTCAATGCGGCTCTGGAGGCCACGGAACTGTTTCTCTTTGCTCCAGTCGTTGAAGGCTGTTACTAGGACCACACAAACCACTGACAGCAGGATGGCAGCCCCTTCAATCCAGCCAGCCTCATGCTCGCCCTCCTCCTCTACACCACCAGCTGCCGAGCCACAGTCTGAATAGAGACAATGCAAATCTTTCTCAAATTACAAGTGAGATATTGATAATAACTATCAGTAATATTCAGTAAAGATGAAGATGTTTTTTTGTGAAAAAGCATTTATCACATGTACAGTTGATATGACATACTGTAAGTGCCAGAGCAACCACACTGGGTCCCACACCTCCCCTGAAGTCTGATGACAAGACAACACATTCAAACAGGGTGACACCGTTTAACAGTTTAAAAAAAAAGACAAACTCACGCTGTCTGTCAGCCTCTGGTGGTGAGTAGAAAGAAAGACCTAAAGAAATGATGGCAGCCACCTCCAGGATGATGAGTGTTATGTCCTGCAAGGCTTCCCACACTAACTGCAAAAATGTTTTTGGCTTTTTAGGTGGGATGAAATTTGCTCCAAACTGCTTTTTCCTTCTTTTAATGTCTTCTGCATTTCCATCTAAACCTGCAACAGGAGAGACAAAGAGAACATCACTATACATGTCCTGCCATGAGCCTGACTTACACTATTAAACTGAGTTTACACTTAATCTAATGTCTGGTTATGTGTGTCTGGAGAATCAAGATTAGAAGTTAAAAATTGACCAAATAAATTTGACCTCTGTAGTTCCTTCTTGCTATGAGGTGCAAAGATTATGTTTAATCCTTATATGCATTAAGAGTTGCTTAACAATTAGGCTAACAGATTAATCTCTTTATACACACACATATATATATACATACACACTTAAAGAGCAAAATGTTTAGTCAATATGTATTATACTCTGATTCTTACATTTTGTCGTTAGAATACTTGGTCATAAAACTAAGATCAAAATTAATATTTAAAATGAACATATCATAGACTGTCACAATGACTGCTACAATAAAAAAATGGCAAAGGACACACTGAACACAGACGCTGAGTTTCTGCAATATTTACCTTGTATAGGTGATGTTTTCAGTTTGGCACACAGTCCGCTAATGTCTCCATAAGTCTCTTTGATCTTTGCAAGTGCCTCTGCTCCTCTCATCTGCATCAGAGAGCGCAGATCCTGCACAGAGCAGCTGGACACCCTCTCCTTGGCCATTCTTTTCCTTCAACAACCTACTGAAAAACACACATAAGTGTATGTGCGTGTTATTTCTGTAAATACAAGTGTATTCACAGACATAATGTTAAATTCCTTTAAAGCAGCAATGTTAGTTGCTCTGCAAATCTATGTGTTTTCCCAGAGATTATAAGTAAGGTAAACACATCTTGTTGGTGACACCATTTCACATAATTGATGATAAATGTATACTTCATACTACATTCAATTCAGGCCACAAAATTTGCACCAGCCTGTCACCATCCAAAAACAACAATAAGTGATTAAGTGAGCTGGTAAAATTTGCTAGTCATTTGGTCCACGGACAAACAAGTTAATTTTTTACATCCTGGTTCAATTTAAAATAATTTCAGGCTTTTAGGAAGGCAGCTGTTCTGTTTGTGTTTTCACAGCTGCTGTCACAATGAGCTTCCATGGATTCACTGCCAGCTGAAAATATCCAATTAACACTAAATAGCAGGTAGAATCCATAATTTTTCTATCATATCATACTGTTGGGCTGTTGTCTGCCTCTATCATGATGATTAGAAGTGTTGTGAGAAAGCCACCTTTACTTTGTACTGAAACGTTAGAGTGCCCCAGCAAACTGGTTTGTGGGCCAAGAGTGGAGTCAAATAAAACACTGAATATTTAGAAATAATGGCCATTACTCTTTATATTAACATAAAATAATGGACCATTTGTATATTGCACCAGGTACTATAAATTAATCGAAGTCATTTAAATCGGTAGCAATTGTTAGCTACATTAACATCAGCTAGCTAACATAACTGTCGCTGACTGTGTGGCGATATTTGGCTATCACCTATAAATAAACAAATTATTTATTGAATTCATCTAATTAGCCTGTATTTATTTCACGCTTTGAATTTATTTAATTAAAATAAGCTCCTACCTCTGACGGTTGATTAGGAAGAAATGTTGACTGAGGTGCTCTGCTTCTGAAAATACTGAAAAAACAAAAAACTTCAGAGCCGTTACATCGGAAGCTAGACGTAACGTTAAAAGGAGCAACTGAAACTAACGGTCAAACCGTAGCTAGATTAACATTTAGTCTGTACGTGACTGAAACATTTAATGAACCATTTTTATATTTAAAACTAATCCACTGGGATTCTTACTGAGTATAAACCGAGATTTCATCCAACAGACCATTTAATGAACTATAATGATGCTGCAGTGTTTTCGCATCTTCTCAATCTTGATAACGTTACCGTTAGTAATCTGTCCCCTGTGAAAATGTAGTCAGCACTAAGAAATATTTACTTTCCCTCTTGTAATTTCAGTAGCTTTAGTAATTTAAGTTGACACGCATTTATGACAGTCGTTTAATTTCTGAACAGCAGCTAGTTAGGTGTCACTGACTGGCGGTTTCGTTGTTGGATGCGCTGGCTGTTCACCTATAATTACACTAATTATTTATTAAATTAATCTGATTTACCTGTATTTATTTGACGCCATTTGTATTTAATTAAAATAAGCATGCACCTACCTTTCACAGCGGGTTAGAAATAAATGCTGGTATAAGTTTTTTAGCACCGGAAATTTGAAAACAAAGCCAAGTATTGAATAAAAATAATGGCCGTTGAGACCAACGGTCGGACCTTAACTTGGTCTGTATGTTGACTGAAACATTTCATCAACCATTTTAAAAACATTTTTACAACTACACTGGGGATTCTTAGTCAATATAAATCATGAGCCAGCCAAAAGACCATATAGTGAACTTAAGTTATGCTACTGAGTTTTGTTTCTAAAGCGGTCGTGTCAATTCTCTGTAACATTAACTTACCGTTAGTAGTACGTTAGCAAAGAACAAAACATAACTCCTAACTATATATACTCAGCACTAGGAAAGATAATTTTCCTCTATATAATATCGATGTAAAATTAGTAATTTAAGCTGACATACACATTTATGACTGTCATTCAACTTCTGTTAGTGGTAACGCAAATTAATGGTTAACCTTAGCTAAGTTAGCTAAACTGAACTAGTGGGCTAACTGTTAGCTGTCACAGACTGTGAATGGCGCCATTAAAACAAAGAAGGCTGTTTGACTCTCATCTACATTAATTCATACACATCTGTTCAACGTCATATACATATTTGACACTATGTTTCCATGTAATTAAAATAAGAGTAGTCCTACCTTTCATAATAGATAAAATTATTGTTTTGTTCTCTGCTCACTTTAATGACGTACGTAATAACGTACTGTTAACGGTAAATTAATGTTACAGATGATGAATGATGTTTAGAGTTCTTGGTATAATTTAACATTTTTTTTAATAAAATTAATCATTTGTCATTTCTTTCCCGAAATGGCTTACCTGATAAGTCACTTGCAAACCTCACAAAGAAACTGTGCAGCTCTAATCGAAAAAAGCCGTCAGCCCTCCAGGCCAGGCTCACTCGGACCACCAACGCTTCTGATCTGGGACAGGTGTCGTGCCAAAAAGTGATCGCCTGCCAAAAAGTGATGTCCGCCCGCGGGAGCGCGCACAGCCTGTTAAAACGGAGAAGAGCGGTTTCTACGTCTCCACAGTTGCTTGGATCGGGATCAAATAGCTAACAAATATGTCCGAGCTAATGGCGATGTGTTATTTTATCAGAATGTGCAGCCATGTACACGTTTGCTGTGAAATCAGGCATTGATAGTAACGTAAAAATGGTCAATAATATTATTTTAATTATCTTGTTGATTAGACTGTAATTGTCAAGATTTGTGTCTGGCATATACAATTAAGATGTTGCTTCAAAATGACTTGATATCACTCATCACTGCTTATAATTTAAGATTATACCTCAACCCATACTCTACACCCTGTGAAGGGCCAGTGCAAAGCATGAAATATTGCTTTTTACCTGGCAAAAAGTGATAACAGCTTTTAATTTGTCACCAAAACTGTTTTTCTGCATCAACATGACTTGATACCACTCACCACTATTATAATGGCAAAATTACACCTTAACCAGTACTTTGTCTCTGCACCCTGTAAAGGGCCAGTGCAAAGCAAAAAAAAAGTGATTACAGCTCTCAATTTGACACTAAAAGGGTTTTCTGCATCATTATAATAATGGTGAATTGTATTGAGTCATGTGGATGCAGAAAAACCCTTTAAAGAAGGTAGATATCTGTATTTTATGATTTGCACTGGCCCTTTACAGGGTGTGGAGTACTGGTTGTGGTATAATGACATTATATTTGGATATGTCAATTTGTTTTATAAAAGCCTTTATGTAATACTTGTGTGATGCTCCTTTCATGTTATATGGAGGGGTAACAGTATCGGACATGGGCTGTCAGATATGATACGTGGTATGATATGTCAGATATATAAATTAGACAATAAATTGATAAATTTTATAGGATGGAATTGGAATTTTGATGAATACTGATGCTACACATGTAAAACAGTGTGCACATGTGTTGCACATTCATTTTCATCTGTGTGGGTTCTACATTTAGATTTTAATTAGGCTAGTTCAGTTCTAGGGGGAATGGTGCAATTTTAGGTGATGTTTTGAGAATATCTGTTCATGGATTAAACATTTAGTATAAAGAAAAGCAAAATTAATAAAATATTTGGCAGTATTATTGTCTGAATTATAGTAGCAGATGATATTTTCGAGGTTGGCCATTATCACTGCTGATTTCCAAATCCAAGCAATATAACTTGGTATTATCCAATCAGAGGCAGAGTAGGGCGGGTCCTCACTAAATACGGGTGGAGTGGGAAATGCGGGTGACACCACCGGAAGTACATTGTGCTATTTCCGCTGAAAATACAAACTATGCAGCGCCGCGGTTCATTTTAGCGTGGTATGAATGATTTAAGTTTGTTACTTGTTGCATTTGTAGTTTGCTAGTTGTCTTATCGTCCTATTCAACTGTTATGTTTTCGCTATACACCATGAAATGAACCCATGCTTCCTATGCAAATTCCTTACTGTTTATATATATACTGTTTACTTGTTAACTTTAGCTAATCGTTTAGCTAGCAGATCAGCTATCTCTGTTGCATCTGACATGCGACCACTTCATTCTATTTTGTTTAGTTAAAGATTAATTGATTTAAAGTTTTCTACGTATTCGTGGAGTTTATTGAAGAGGGATTGTTCTTAAGTGACTCTTTTCTCTATCCCTTATTCCAGCCGGAACAGTTAGATAAAGTCATGTTGACCCCGCCGAAGGAGGGGATGCCCAGTATGATTGACAGGGCGCTGAGGATGAGGAGGGAGGAACAGGCTCGTCAGGTGGTCCTCGCCTGGGCTGTCCTCAACATGTCCCTGGCTGGCATGATTTACACTGAAATGTGAGTTATTCTTATATGTTCTATTGCAATGTAGCATTGATTTAGTGGCTATCCATCTCACATCTTTGCTATGCCATTTCATGTTGTTTTCATGTCTTTTCTTTTTTAAATATTCTGTCAGGTCTGGGAAATTGCTGAGCCGATACTACAACATCACCTACTGGCCTATCTGGTACATAGGTGAGATTGTTTTACTCTTTCATTTATTGAAGAGTGTTTATTGCTCTAAAACATAAGTAGTTATATGTCATCTCTTTTTTTTTCTTGCTTTACAGAACTGGCGCTAGCGTCTCTCTTTAGTCTCAATGCTCTTTTTGACTTCTGGAAATATTTCAAATACACAATGGCTCCATCCAGCATTGCTGTATCCCCTGTGCAGCATCGACTCCTGGGTTTGAGAAACACAAGTGAGTCTTTTGATGATATATTTCTTTTTACCGTCATAAATGTATCTGTATTTGTTGAATTCTGATTGGTGTCTGACCCTTTGCAGGTATTCAGGCCTCTCCACCCCAGAAGCCAGAGAAGAAGGAAACCCCAATTCCTGCGCAGTCGTCTCCGCTGCAGGGCCAGAGTGTGCTGAGTTTCAGTCCCTCACGGCCAGCCACCACCAGCCCTAAGTTCTCTCCCAGCTCTGTGCCTGGGTATAGCCCTCCTCTTAGCAACCCATCCACTCCAAGCAGTGCAGGGGGACCCTTTTCCCCCTCAGTGGCTTATGGGAAGGTATGTTTATGTGTCACTATCACTAATACCAGTGTACTTCAGTTTTGGAAATGTAACATCTCTGTTTTCTGTCCATTAGGTTTTGAACTATACTCCCTCCCCTGGCTCCTCTCCCTACTCCCCGAGCAGCATTGGGCCCGCTGAAGGCTCCAGCTTGAGGGCTCGATACCGTACTTCCCCTTCTGTGTTTAACTCCCCAGGAAGCAAGGAGGACTACATGGAAGATCTGAAAAGCCTGGAGAGGTTTCTCCGTACTGAGGAGGAGAGGAGTCACCGCAG
>JANJYQ010167628.1:0-11810 GCA_024605255.1 Rastrelliger kanagurta | reverse complement strand
CAGTTGTGTGGTTTTTTGTCATTCCTGAACATCTTGGATATTTCAAATATATCTTTGGCATAATAAGCTTTTAACTATATGAAAACATCCATTCTTGGCTCAGTTTTGCCCAAACATTTAGTTATTGTTCTGTCCTGTAATGAAATATTGAACAAACGAGGGAAATATTTGTGCTCTACCTCTCCTCTTCATAAAGTCAACATTTTGGCTTCTGTAAGTCCATTTCTCTCTCTCTCCCTAACGTTTCCAGCTTTCTTTGTCTCTACTCAGTCTGGCCTGAAGCACTCAGGCTATGAAGACAGTCAGAGTTCCCACTGAGTATCTTAAAGCTGCACACAGGCCAGTACAGGGAGAAGCAGAATTTGATATTTACATAAATCACAGGGAGTTCTGTTTCAACAAAGATGCTTTTGGCTGTTTAGGCTGGTTACTGGAAACAGTTGCTGCTTTAAAACATTTTATACTGAATCAGCACATTGTAAGGTACTGTAGCAGCATACTGTCAGTGACCTGCAGTATGACCCTCATATCTCCCGAGCATAAGTTGCCTTGCATACACCCTACAGCAGCACTTGGATTCCTAGAGTGAATACACAGTTAGTGTTAGATACTGATATGTGGATCAGACTAGTTTAAAGTACTCTAAATGGAAACTGAAAGCATCCAAACTTAACTATTGTCAAAAATAATGATGAGCTGTGTAGTTGACTTCAATACACTGTTAAAAACATTAACGGGATCAAGACCAAGTTTTAACGACAAATTAAACATTCATTTAGGGTGGAAAATTACATGCTTTCTTACGTGCAAGATAGTGTCCTAATTACTATCCTATGCAATTATACCATATGTTAAAGTCACTATCTATTTTCTCCATTGCAAACATCTGTGTTTAATTAATTCACTGGTACTGACAAGATTGCCACAGAAGCACGGGCAAAGCTACTGAAACGAAAAACAAGTGTAATGGATTCAGCTCAGTGAAAGGGTTTATACTCATTAATATTAAACAAGCTCCATCTGATTCTGATGTGTTTTATTACCACTGTCCCTGTTATGCCTCTACTCTTACTCCAAACTAATTTGGCACTAAATAATTAAGGAGATTCAATAGACATGTACATTATTACACAAGGGGCAGACCATTAGTAATGTACATGCATGGCCTGGTTACACTGGAGAGAGACTTTGTTTTCCACTGGGGGCACAAAGTAAATTAATTTTATACTTTTGAGCAACTTTGAGTCACACAGCACCCGTGTATGATGTTCACAAGTCTGTGTATTTTACGTGATACATCATGCTGAGTTGCTTTTTTTATCCATTTATCTAAATAATTAGTGTTTGAGTCTTTAAACAAAAGTGAGAAAATACCATGAACATTAAATAAACATGTCACTGTATGTATGCATGCATTGCATGTAAAGAAGGTCTGCTGCATTTTTGTATATTTATAGATGCTTATAGGACACCTATTGTTTTTGCTGTAATGATATACATACTGCATTTATGTATGTATTATTAAACTGTATTCAAGTCAGGTTTTTCAGCCATGCTAGCAGTGAGTCTCTGGAATGCTGATGTACAAAATCTTAGCACAGCACCAGCACTCACAGTACTGCAACAGAAATCTCCCCCTTCTCCAAATCATAATTATAAAAGAAAGCAGTGGTCCATACTGAAATATCACTACAACTATTGGTTTGATAACTGTAAAATTTAGCACAGGCATTCACGGTTATGCAAGGATGAATCTTAATGACTTTGGTGATCTGTGGAACAAGTAAAATGTCTAGTTGTTGCTTTGATGGATTTCCATGAACTTTTGGTGCAGGCATTCGTGTTTTCCCCAAAAGATAAAGTGGCATGACTTTGGTGATCTCAGGCAAAGATAGAATAGCTTTACCAGTTTCATCAACCTCAGCTGTACTTTGTGTTCAGTGATAATTAGCCAATATCAGCATGTTAACACACTCAGCTTGCATGGTGAACATGCTACATATGATATCACCTACTGTAAACTCACGTTAGCATGGTTTCTCAAAGCACTGCTGTCTCTAAGTACAGCTTCACAGAGCCGCTAACATGCTTATTTTACTAAAATGAGCACCTTCTGCTTTCTTTCTGAAACTGTTCACAGACTAGCAACTTTTCTGATTAATTTTATATGTTGTTTGCCAGCTATGATGAATATCTAATACAAAAATCCATCAGCATATTAAATTCAGCTAGAGCTTGACACTGGTAGCACACAGTCATGAACTGCCCCTTCTTTATAATTCCTTGGGTGGGAGAACCTTTACTATGAGTACTGCTGTGGTAGCCAGGAGCTGACAGCGTAACCCACTTTACTTTTTTCAAGGGGCTTTGATGATGGGAGATTGTTGCTAGCGGCAACCAGTGGTTCAGATGTAGAAGCGAGAGATGACTGGTCGCTCTACTTGCATTAGCATTACGGCTGATGAGTGTTTGGTGTGTGTGTATATATGTGTGTGTGATGAGTCAGGATGCAGAAAGGAAAGACAGGATAAAGTGTGAAAGGTAAAGAAATAATTTTAAGTGCAGGAGAAGGCCAAGGGGAGACAAGGAGAGGTAAGATGTAAAGAAAGATATACGCTGTGAGTAAGCATGCAAAATTACTCATTTATTTTTTTTATCTAAACACACACACACAAGTTCCACTGTGTGCTTCAGTCACCGTCTGAGCAGCTTAACATCCTTTTTAGCATTCTCATAGATTATCATAAATATGGACTGAAGGAGCAGAGGTCTGCTTTAGCCTGACTTTCTCTACTGCAGCAAGGTCACTGGAACATGTACACACACATCTACTAAAGAAAAGGTAGAAAACACACACACATACACTCACAATGCCTGCCAATTCAGACAGGCCCACTGCCTCACCAGGGAAATTGCTCAGTGGCTGACCTTTACTGTGACGTTATGAACACATTTACAGAGGCAGAGCAAACATGGAAGAGGCAACTCTCTCTCATCTAGAGTAACAACCACGAGCAGTAAATAGTGGAGATGGAAGTAAGTGCACATTAATCTCACACATCTCACAGGGTTGAGGACACAGTTCAACTTCCTCACATCTCTGGAGCTGCTGCTTAATGTAATGTTGATCAGGGAAGGCTTCCTCTTGTGAGGGCTAGATTCTACTTAATACATAATTCAACATGACTCAATTAGCAGGATGCCTCTGTAAGATTTACTTTTTCAAGTATGCGGCAGGCTATGCACTCTGTAAATTTCTACTAATAGCAGAGCGCACTGGGGCTAACTGGGTGCAATCCTGCTCTGTCAGTTTTAAAAGTGTAACCTCTACATACACACATAGACACATACAAACACATACACACACACACACTTGGGGATATACAAATGAAAGTATAAAGTGAAAGCTTTATACTTTCAAAAAAGAAGGTTTTGTTCAGTGTGAGTAGGATTAAACTTGAGGATGCTCACAAAGGCAGCAGCATGTTGAGGGAGCTTTCACAACCTACTGGTTAGGTGTAGTTCTAATGAAGTTAGAACTTTTTTTACTTTTACTTTTATAGTCCATTGTTCTTCGTGACCTGTTAATCAACTCTTACTTCATGAAGTCTTTTGATCCCCTGAGAGGGCAGACACAGCACAAGGAGCAGTGAAGTGCAGTGTGACATGATATGACAGTCACCAGAATTAAACTCTCAGTGCGTCTACATAGCACTGCAGGTTGCCACGTCCCTGAAACTGTCCAATGAATGATTTAGATGTGAGTCGAGGTGAATTCATATGTTTGTTTATTTAAAATGTCACCACAAAAAAAAACATGGTTTTCATAACAAACTTGTAATACTTTTTTTTTTTTTACGTAAAGTAACAATATGATTTTGTTGTAATTATTGTTGGAGGTTTTTGTAATTTTGTAAATTTATTCTAGTCTTTCACTGATGCATTATGTAAAATAAAGGTGTATTTTATTTTAGTTTATATTTGAAAATTTTTCCAATCCTGTTCACTTTTATATTTTTCTCACACACTCTGCTGACAATTCTTGTATTATTTACAAAAATAAAGCTGACTTGTGGGCTGCATGTCTGTGTGTAAGAGACACGAAGAGTTAGTGAATGTGAAAATAACTGGGTTTGAGTAGCAGTTGTTGCCCCTATGTGTGCCTGCGGCTGTATTCAGGCTTGCTGTCAGTATGGAAGATACAAGTCCAATTCACTCAAATTCACAATAGGAAAGTTCCACAATATGAAAATATTAACAGCCCTGGAGCAATACTGTTACTATACATTGCTGTTTTTTTCTTAAAAGGCCACTCTGCAGTTGACAAGTTTGAAAATTTGTTCTGTGGTGTTGTCTCAATCTGTGAAAGATGCTCAAAATCAAAGATATGAGGCTCGGTTGATGGGTGTCAATGTCATCCTGAGTTTCAAGAATATGTTCATTGAGATCAAACAAATCTTCCAAAGGACAACAGTATATCAAATACAGCATATTTGTTACAGTAGAATGCAAATGTTATTCACTAGTCTTGGGTTTTTTTCTCAGCAGTACATCCAAGCAAAGCACAAAAGTCTGGCATTCTGTACTATGTAAAGCGGAAAGATCCCTGCTGCAATATGGTGGTGGCTGAGGCATGTCCCACAGACCGGATGCTAGATCTGTGTGTATATATTTAGAGCATATGTCGGTGTTTGTACAGTAATAATAAGAGTTTCATTCAAAAAGATTGAGGTGAGTTATTTTGAAAGTATGCCACACACACCTCCTCCAATACAGAGGTGGTATTATAGCACCCTTCACTTCTATGTAATAAGAATATAGGAAAACAGAAACCCCCGAAACCTCAGTTCACTTTCTAAAATTGCTGACAGAAGCAAATGCAGGAGCAAATTCTCATTGTTGTACGACTGCTACTATATCATTCTCCACATCTTCATTCATTCATCTTCTTGCTACAAACCCAAACATACAGCAGACTTAACGTTGCTTTGAAGTGAATTATCCAGCTGTCCATACGCCAACAGCTATATGCCGCAATGAACAGACACACTGAGATGTGCTCAGGCCAATTGGTAATTTCCACCACTCCTCCCTCGCCTCACTTCATGACTGTGAATGTGAAAGATCTGAAGGCTTCAGTCTGCAGCCGTTGGAATAATACAGCACACTGTGTTTTTGACACATAAGCCCACTATCATCCATGCCCAGCTCTAATTCTCTGAACTATGACTTTTTTTAAGCTTGTATTCATGCAGGTTTTGTGTAATTAACAAAATTTTTAACCAAACAAAACACTCGCCACTGAGAATGTTGATTTGACAAGTCTGTAAAACAAAGATTCAAATTTTCATTGCAAATGTTTTTAAGACAGGCAAGGCCAAAACCAAATGGGTAAAGTCTGCTTACATTTAGGCAGGTAAAACATGTTTATTCACTTATATGAGCATAAGACTACCTCCTGACCATTAGACCCATTTGACATAACTGTAATACAGAGCTGTCCAATATGAATATTCCTTATTCACTGAAATAACAAACAAACACTCAATAATCCATGTCTGGTACACTCATATGACCTACAGTGAGATGCTATTTAAAAGTTTCTGTTTTAAACTTAAACTTTCAGTCTGACATTGAGCTCAATTAATCTTGAGATAAACTGTTCTGAATAGCACATGATTTGCAACGGTACATACACAGTGCTGCACTGTGGAGTCAACTTCTCCCTGTTGGTCATGCTGAGCAGAGTTTACCTTTGGAAGGATTTTGGCACTTGCCTGGGTGGGCGGCAGCCTGCTGCCTGGCCCCATGTCACCACTGAGAAGCTTAAGACTGCTGCATCAATACAGACATTAGAATGAAAAAAGGATTAGCACAGGCTAGACTGCGTCTCAATGGACAGTGCAGTGAAAAGCCATCCAAGCTAAGAAGGCATTAGATCTAAAGTCGATGGAATCACCACCACTCGAGTGTGTGAGGCCACTTGGTGACGGTAAACCACTGACAGGCCACTTTATGGGCTGATCTGGGAAAAAATATCTTTAGTGCACAACAAATTTCAAGCATGACAAGCACTTCAATCTGGTATCTTTCAGAAGAAAGAGGATTAATGTCTATTCAAGACTATGCTTTGTCTGATTTATATTTATAAAAATTGAAAACTGAGTATGCATTAACAACAAATAAAACTTCTTATTGCATAGAAGCCAGTCACATTCTTAACTCACGCACACACACACACAACTGTGAGGAGAGCGGATGTCAACAAGAAACCAAATCATTTCTATAGGATAATAAGGGTGGCTCTTTTCTCTCCCTCTGTGCATTTTCCGTCACGTGCCATTTTGCTCAGTCTTCAAAGTCTAAACATCACACCCCCTACAGCTCTTTGCCTCAATCTATTTTTCTTGATGTGAAGAGGCAAAAGAGGGAGAGAAGAGAAGAAGCTGATTCTTCACGCCGCCTCAGAAGTAGGGCAAGGATAGTCCCTGCAGGGGGCGATGGGTGGGGGAAGCAGTTGACTGAGTTGTCTGATTGGCTGGGTAGGAGGTGATGTCATTTTTGATGGTTCTGAGGGACCTGCATTAGAAAGGCTAAAGACTTGAGGATTGAAATGTAATGACAGGAACCTCAGAAAATATCAACAGAAAGCTTCGAATATCTGGTACTCCACACCAAACATCCTTCCACATCAAAGGGGACTTTACTGTCAACCGCGACCGTCTTAAACCGGGCCTCACTCCAATTATATAGAGTGTTCCCTACTGTGCTTTAATGTCTTGAGCTGCTTGATGGTATGTAAGATCAGAAAGGATCAGAAACCCTATAAAATACAGAAAGGAGGGGGGGCGTAAGAGTTATCCACTATATGAATTTAAATACCTACTTTAAATGCATTTAACAGTGTAAAATTAAAGTAAAGGCAGCAGAGAATGGACCATTATGAACTGAGCCTAGACTCACCAGACGCGCAGTCCTCCTCATCCGCCCCGTTCTCACAGTCTTTCTCTCCATCACATCTCCATGACAACGAGACACACTTGTTGGTGGATCCCCCACAGTCAAACTTCGCTGGGGGGCACGTATGTTTGCCTGTGGGCAGAGATTAAAGAGATAGGGAGATTACTGCAGTGGTTTTATGGACCCATAAAGGCAGCAACAAAAACAAACTACAAGACACCGCTGGATTCAATTTCTATCGCCCCCACGTTGCAGTTAAAACTCATCCAAAACTCCAACACTCTGGCCAATTGATTTTTCTGTCTGGACCGCTTCTAAAGAGGCACGCAGAAACATCATGAAATATAGCAAATGCACAGTTGGCTGTAAAGCAAAAGAACAGCCCAACCCAGCCCCCTCCTCCTTTTCCTGCCAATCTGCTCTAGTTGGCACAGGATAGGTTTGATCCAGATTAGATTGCGTTTAATATGAAGCATGTTGTTAATTATACATCTTTGCTTACAGTGCAGCCTTAAGCTTCCTAGAATGAAATCAGAGGGTCAGCCTACATGGCAAACCATTTATCTTTGATCATTTATTTTCATAGTATATTTTAGTATATCACTACTCTCCACAGTTGCATATAAATGTGAATTTGCACACTTTTCAAAAGCTCTTCTTAGGGTTTTTATTTCCTTGCAAGCTCTGTGAAGCAGCATTGTTACAGCTAACAAACAATGCTATAAGAAGATCCTTTGTAGCGTGATGATTGAGAACAAGCTCCATAATGAATTCCATTTATGGGGTTATAACAGAATCTCTGATGCTGTCACTACCAATGCTTGGTGTCAACTGTGTTATGGGTAATTGGACCAGACAGGGAAAAGGTCTGCCAAGCCATCTTTCTAAAGAAAACACAAACAACATCTGTTCATATAGAAATACATTCGTTAGAACACAGTACTTAGGCTAAATACAAATTCCTTTTTATGTAATGTAAAGCCAATTAATTATTTACTGCATCTGCTGACAATAACAGTTAGCTTAAGTTGTGGTGCAGATTTCTGGGTATGAATGACTTTTATGTTAATGTGTATATTTTATAATTGTGATTTCAATTTATGCTATACTTTTATATTCCCTGACATCATTGTTCAAATTATTTATATGATAATACTGCTAATTTGCCTTAAATATTAGAATATCAGATAATGACATTTTCCCTGATATCCATTTTGTTCATTCAAAAATCTAACCAAGATGCAATTTGCTATATTATTGCTGTCCTATAAGCTAAATAGACTCATCAGTTATCTCTAGTGGACAAAAGGCAACACTATTAATATATTAGCTCTAACATATCTTTAGAAATAACCTTTTTTTTTAGGTTATTTCTTTGGGTATGTTTCCATAGTGACAGTGCAGATACAGAAAGGAAACATAGTGCATGAGAAAGTGGTGAGACATGTATTAAATGTCCCCTAAATGCCACTGGGATGCATTCATTCATTCTTTCATTTGGCAGATGCAAGAGTGCATTCAAAATAGCTGTCATCAAAATTGTACCCTTCCACATTAATGGTCAAAAGTATGTTACAGTGCTTTATTTTTTTTTGAAGAAGAAGAAATGAAATAGAAGTACTGGCTTGTGGTGTCAAGGTATAGTCTGAAGACATGGGCTTTCAGACTGAGAAAAAGATGACTCTCATGTCCTGACTTTAACATTGTGCACCCTGAGGCAAGAAGCATAAAGAGTCGTCACTGAGATGAGCAACCACAAGATCCTTTCTGCGACAGGGCTGCCTATCATCAAGACGCAAAGGGAGGTTCAAAACTAGAGACAGCAGAGTGAAGGCAGAAGAGTAGTTTGATTTTGGCAACGCATTTTCTATTTTACTTATCGGACAACACACGGTATATGCCAATCCAATTGATCTGTGATAAGCTAATGCTGACTGATATATCGACCCCCAAATATAGATAAGGTGACTACTCCCAGATAAAAAACCATTAGATATCGTTTTTGTATATAGACCTGTTTGTCAGTCCTTCATATCTGTGTGTGCAATTGTTCCTGCAGCAGAGATAGATGACAGAGGAGAGATCATGGGGGGAAAAAATATTGGAGAAGCAGCTGGTGCCTGGGAGACCAAGTTGCAAAAATGGCTGATGCATCCAGTCCCGGACCCCACAAAATAATATAACACTGGCCACTGCAGTGCTCTGGGGAGGAAGATGGAGCCTGGAAGTGTTTTAAAGCAGGAACACTTCAGACTCAGGGAGCGTTGTATCATTCTGCTATCGGAGTAGTGACATCTACCTCTAACCATTTTACAGTTGACATATTGTAGTTTTGTAAAAAAAAAAAAAAAAAAAAGCCAAGTCAGGTCTGTGAACAAAAAGCCAAGTGTAATTCATGCTTTGTCACTCAACATTGGTGACAGCTATATTGAACTGAAACATTGCTATTACACTGGCAAAGAGTAAAAGCAGACATGGGCAAAGTGATCACACTGTCAAACCACTTGCATCTGCAATGCTGCTGTTACCCTTGTGATTTATTTATTTGAGGAGTTCTAATGAGTTTATTTCTGTTTAATGTTTTAGGAAGTGTAACAGCACACAAAATAGCTACTTAAGCTCTGTGGCTGAATTTGATATTGACTACAACAACAACACAAAATGATTCTAGCACACAGAGACAATTATGATAATTAAAGAAGCTCAGAAAACTGACAAGTGAGCAAACAAATGCAATACAGACAAGGAAGAATGATCAGCTAAAATGAAAAATTACGACCAAGTAATGTCTGAGAGCCAAAAGACAGGCTGGCTGATCAGAGAGGAAATAAAAGAACCATTTCTGAGATGAAACAGGCGAGCGAGTGGAATCTTTGAGAGAGGTAATAACATGCTGTCTAAATGAATTCAAACCCATGTAGGGCCAAAGAGGACCTGGCAGAAAACAAGAAACAGACCATGAATATAAAAGAAAGGGTGACAGGAAGAAGAGAGGAGACGAAAGGTAAATACAGAGGGCAGTTTTGGGAGAAACAAAGGGAATCTGTAAGAAGGGAGTCACTTCAAGAGCGAGGTAAAGTATGAAGAGGAAAAGGATGAAGAGACAAAATGCTGCCAGATCCTTCACTTTCTTATCCTAAAGCAAAATCAAAGCAAGTGGAAAGAGATGAAGGAGGAGAGGCAGGCGAGGAAAGTGTGGAGCAGGATCTGAATCCACAGAACGGAGGGCGAGCTGTCCTGTCCTTTTAATCAATGACTCTTTAATAAAGCTCAGTTCATCCCAAATCCAAACACAGAAACCAAACTCGCTACGACAAAGCGAGTGGTACCTCCCTGCTCCTCCTGACAGGGATTGATTAGCAAATCTTGAGATTTTATAAAGACATAGGTAATAGGTTTTTGCTTGAGGAGGAGGCAACATAATAAAAACCAATTACTCACACAAACTGACTGACTGCCTGTTGTTTACCATCAGAGTGAAAAATGAGGGTTCATCTCCACTGTGGCATTTTGGCAGGAGATCTGTTTAGAATTCATCACCTTTTACAAGACCCAAGGCAGCTCTCATCTCAACACTGCACGGCTGTAATAGCTTTAATTTTTATTTGATCACCATGATTAACTTTGTTATTGCTGACAGCCTCTCACCCTGAACCTGGCTGTCAATGAAGAAGAGTATTTGTCAGTTGTCAGTGGATATGTTGTATAATACGGTGATACATGAACCTTTAATAAGCACTGCAGGGCTGTAAATCTGTTGAACTGATTTGCGTCAGCTTCAAAACAAAACCTCCACCTACGCAACAACATGACACAGACTTCCTGAGGTAATCACTTGCCTACTAATATGATAAATGAATATCTACTTTGCTGCATTAAATCATTAATAGATAATGTACAGTGGTTACTCATCCTGACCGCTTTTACATGTAAATGTAAGCACTCAGCAGATTGTGACTGTTTGGCTTGTCTATAAAGCTTCATTTTGTTAAATCAGAGGAAAACCATCAGGGCCCTCCAGGCCATCAGTGAGGGCCTAAGATATTGTAAAAAGTAACATTTAATTAGTTGTAATTTCATCTTTTCAATTCATAATTTGACAATCAATGTCTAAATAAAATGCTTCTGGGGAAATAAAGCATTCAAATCTGCCCGTTCAGTTAGTGTTGGAATGTGAAGGGTTAAATGTAAGGAGACCCTGTGTCTCCCTGTCAGAATTTTGCTGCCTCTGCACTTGCTGGGAAGATGGTGGTCTAGCTATAAATTTAAAGAGGGCTGAGCAATAGTAATTCAAAGGAACTCATTTAAAAGGACAGTAAAACCGACCAATCAATGGGTGGTCTTTTCTTATTGCAAACTTTACAACAAATTTCACCTACTGTGGGGGACACCAATCACAAGCTGGTGGGGGAAAAGAGCAGACAAACTAGCGAGCTACCCTGTTAGTTAACGATAGAAGCCGTGACTGTCATTACCACTAATGAGGACGATATTGTTGCAAATTTATTATCTGAGCCGATTTCAAAAATAACTCTGAATGAAAGTAATGCAATTATCAGAATATAAGTTAACCTTAACACTATCCCTAAAATTGAATGGGTCGCTAAATCAATGATTTTATTTGGGCTGCTGCTATCACTGTTTTGTATATGTTGAGGTTTATTTGAGAAAATAGCTATTATGCAGAATTACCATTCAGTCTGAGAATTCAGACCAATTCAGCAGTCATTGTGCACATTTACTGTAAATGTAAATAATGACTGTTTTTTCCAAATACATAATAACATATATATATATATATAATGTTGGGTTGCAAAATGTCATAATCACTGTTCCCTATCCATGGTTCT
>JANJYQ010167447.1:6266-17230 GCA_024605255.1 Rastrelliger kanagurta | reverse complement strand
TGTGTGTGTGTGTGTGTGTGTGTGTGTGTGTGTGTGTGTGTGTGTGTGTGTGCGTGCTTTACCTGTGAAGTTGCCATATCTTTGGTAGTAGGCTCCCTACCAGAGAGTGAATGTCAGTGTGGCAATGCAAAGTCCTCCTGCCTCTCTGGGGCTTGTCATTCACACAGTGGGCTTTTTTTTCTCTGAGATAACATGCTTTATTCTCTGTTTTTCTTAGGTCCTACAGCAGTTTTCAACATGTCTCTCCAGTAAGTGAAGCATATTGATGGACATTAGAGTGTTGTCACACCAGCAACACCACAGTACTGACCTGTTGCATCTTCGAATAATCCAATGTCCACACGCTTATAGTGGGTTATTCAGGTCTTTACTGAACACAGCATCTCACTTTACATGCACACTGACTTTGTGCTTTCTGCATTATCTACTTCTTCTGCATGCTTAACATTGACCTTATTAACTCTGACAACTGCAGTTCGCCCTCTAGTGAACTCTAAGGTACTGCATGTAAAACTGCAGGATTAACTCTTTGTAGGTTATGTAAACCACAACTTATATTAATGTAAATATGTAAATAACTGTAAATAGACAATCAACATAAATTATGATTCACGATACCACATGATCTGAACTGGGAGAATTCCCAGCAATGTGACCAATGCTGTCAAAATCAGCACATCATAGATGAGTCCACATCACATCTTTTGTCATGTTCTGAAGTCACATAAAATCCTCTAAAGAGCACAATCACATAAATCACTACAATTACAACTACAGTTTGCTACATTCAACTACTGACTATAGAACTAGCAACTCCTATAGAACTTGACTAACCTTGTCTCCTAGAAATTATATTTGTATACTATTTATTGCCAAATATGTATGGAGGATTAGTAATTCTTGCATAGTTTATTTTCATTTAACTTAACATGCTGGCTGGCAGGGCAAAAAAAATTTCTAGGCCTATACTGACGCTGTTTTCCATGTAATGTTTGAAGTCTTGCTATTAGGGCTGGGCAAGTTAACACGTTATTATTGTTAACTCATTAATTAATTAATGCCAACAATTATTTTATTGCGACTTATTTTTTCTTTGATTATTGTAAACTTACGCCATTCACTGGCTTTTATTCTGTAAATGAGAAGAGAGGAGAGGTTGCGCTAGAATATTTAGTTTTCTGTCATTTTGACTGACAGGGTCATAATCTATTTTTACCCATCACTTCATTTTTTAATGATACAGTATATTCAATAACCTTAAATTTTCATTCATTTTAATTAATGTTCAGTCCAAACAAGCTGAACACAGAATCTACACCTTGAATACACATATCAAACAGAAGAATATAGGTAGGCAATATTTTTCTCCGCAGTGACAAAAAAAAACCTGACTGTGGCGAGTGGTGGTGGGGGGATTTCCGCTGCATGCTCACTGCGTGTTTGCCTCACCAACTCCACACTCAAAATCACACAAGGCTACTCTGTGGGATTAATTAAGTATCTGATCTATCTATTAATAAAGTATCTAATCTATCCTGTTCGTTATGGGAATAATTGAGTGATCACTTGCAGCATTTGTCTTCATCACTGAACTTACAGAATTCTTAAGAATTTGGCTTGAGAAATGCATTATGGTTATTTTTTGCTAGTCTGTTTTAAACCCATGGCTTGAAACGTCAACAATGACATAGTCCCAAACATCGTGGGACAGAGAAATCTGCAGAACTTTTCGGCAGCACAGTCTAACCAGGCTTAGGAGGCTGGGTCAGCCACATGACGACAGAGGCCTGCCGTAATTGACTAAAACTCTTTATGACACACACAACGCATATGAGGTCCCTTATCCAATGGCTTTGTAGTCCATCTTTTTTCCCAACACCACACAGGGCACGGACCTACTAGCCCGAGTCTGCCAACACATTTCACATAAGCACATAAGCAACCAAAAGTTGAGGTCCCTAAGCCTTGCATCGCAAAAAAAGAAAAACGAGCATAACTCCGGAGAGTCTGCGATAAAGGTAATTTTATATTTGATATAATGTTTGTCCATGAAGGGGAAAAGCCTATAATGTAAAATGGCGTGAATACCACTTTAACACAGCACAACAAAGATTATGTCACAACAAAGGATGTCCAGTCCACATAGGCTTATAAAACATATATTGCATTATTCATGGAGGCAAGTGAAAACAGGTAAGTGAAAACATATGGTGCTATACCATTTCAAATACAGAAACATTACATTTTTGAAAAATAAAAACATAAAGCACTTAAGCGTATAAATAATACAGTCAAATCTTGTAAAGAAAAAAGGAGTCACATAATTAACCTAATTAAAATAAATAATTAAATATTCAACAAGCAAAAGAATAATTTATACCCTTGTAGCACTTCCTTGTCTCTTATAGGATTGTATTTCCACTCACAAGAAAGAGTAAAAGGTAAAAATGCTGGACTTGAAAGGCACTGCTCAGTGTTTGTGGTGAATCACAACGCTATTAAACCCCTACAGAACTGCGGCTTATTATGGTCATTTTCTGCTGGCGGATGGTAAAAATCGCACTTAATGTACTTTTAACAGCTACATATGCTCAGCCACATACAAGAGTGTGGGTGGAAAAATGGAGGAAACACATTTCTTTGTTTCTGACTCCAAGGCAGAGAAAAAATACTTTTGTAGCAGATCAATATTAGCTCTGGTGCAAATTTCATGGTGTTTTATTAACTGCAAAAGGCAAAATGGTCCATCATGTCCTCACTGTGAGATAAAGTCCTCCCACTTTTGAGAAGTCTCAAAATGAAGCCTTCAGGCAGACTTTGTGTATCGGGTGGTTTGAATAGTGCCCTCACCGCAGGCAGAAATCAACTCTGACACACTCTGGCTCCAGCACTGGCACTGCTCCCCATAACTGTTAGTGGCAGCCGGAAAAAGCCTTGATATCACTGGGCATCATATTATAGAACAAGACAAGTCGTATCTACAAACAAGCCATAGCTTGTGCTGCAATGTCACACAATGAAGTGTAACAACTAGTACTGGCTATAATTATTAATTTTTTGCACGTGTGTGACAAATAAATAGTATCAAGGAGTTAAATATGAAGATAAAAAGTATTAACATTTTCATGACTATTTCGCCAACTGCTGTGAGATGGTGGTCTAAATTTTGTAATCCAGGTTTACATGAATGAAGATTGACGTAGGTCAGAGATTGACAGGCTCTGCGTAGGTCCGCTGGTGTGCCACTAGCCGCTAGACATAGGCCACTTCCTGTCCCAGATTATCTCAATGAAATTAATGAATCAAAACACATTTCTCACAGTCACAAGGAATTAAAACTGATGGTTTAACATGGCATTTCATCTGAGTTATCCAGGACACTTTCTTGTTTTGTATTCATAAATGTTAGTCAGCGAGGTGTGACCTCAACACGAAAATCTTATGAAGAGAGAGAGACAGAGGGACCTGTGTGTGTAAGGGGCTGCTTCACGTGCAACTCACAGGTAAAGTGTAAAATGTATGTGTCACCACCACGCAGTCTCCACTGAAACTCAATCAGCACAAAGTCATATTTCAATATACTTTCTGCTTTAATATATTTTACAGACTCAATGTCCAAACGTAGACAATACACGCACATACACGTACAACAGCCTACATTTTTGTAACATTCATAGCAAGAAATGTACATTTAGTAAAATAATGTTGAATAGAAACTATGCAGCAAATGACAGAAGCTGAAAAATGCTTCGTGACTGATCATACGTCATATACACTCACATCATATACACTCACTGAACAGAGATGTTTTAATGCAGAAAGTATATTAAAATATGACTGGAACCATACACCCACAGCATGTTGCTTTGAGGCTGAGAATATATGTGTGCACCTCGGACCCTAAATCCTAAATGAGTTTCAGTGGTGATTGCATGGTTGTCCCACGTTTGATAGTAATGTCTCTGTCCTGCACTTATTGTATCCTAATTAAGTTTCAATGGAGACTTTTTGTGTGGTGCTCACATATAATTTTTACACTTTTCGTGGGAGGTGCACATTATTAGTCGTTAAGAGGTCATGAGCTATTCACGTATT
This sequence comes from Rastrelliger kanagurta, assembly GCA_024605255.1. Taxonomy (NCBI): domain Eukaryota; kingdom Metazoa; phylum Chordata; class Actinopteri; order Scombriformes; family Scombridae; genus Rastrelliger; species Rastrelliger kanagurta. Next base: position 13,135 of record JANJYQ010167447.1, on the reverse strand, counting down.
TCTGTGAGACTATTCCACTATTCCATTCTGTTAGTGGTTAGCTAGGCAGATCCAAAAAAATCAGCTGTTAAATCCCAAACTACCAGTTGGATAACAATAATCAACATCTCCCAATTAAGCCTTCAATTAAGTATATAATATTAATACTTGTAAGAAATTAATGATATAGCTGTCAGCAGTATCATTAAGAGTATGTTAGATGTAACTTTAATTACAGGTAAGTAGTACAACTTACCATTTTTGAATGTCACGGTTATCATTTTTTACTTGGTAAATGCTGGTAATTACTAATAGCAAAGACATCCGTCCCAGTAGACCTGTTTCAAGGAAGATTTTCTGGAAAGTTGTAAATAATAAATTGAATGAATTCAACAAATTCAGTTTAGCTGCCTGAGCTTCAAGGTGCTGGTAATGTGCATGCTGCCTCACTGTCACACTGTCATGGTTTACTGGGACACCTGAACAGAAGTGAGCCACTGTTAAAGTCATTAGCCGCAGCTGTGCTTTTCCTACTACAGTATAAACTGGTTGTCAAAATGTGTGCTGTGAAAAAAGCCAATTTAGAAATGAGACACCATAGTTCAAGACAAAATTTATGAATGGGTGACTGTCAGTGGATTGAATGAGCACAATGCAAATGCATGCTTTGTGTATGAAAAGGGACAGGAATACATTTTCACCACCATGACAGGATTATGTGTAAGAGACATGGAAAGAAGATGGCCACTGTTTTCATTTAAGTACAGTGCAGGGGGAAAAGGGACATTGTGATTCAGGTGGAAATATACATTTTTAACCATAAATAGAAAAGTGTTACTGCCAAATGACATAGTTTCATTTGAGAATACTGATACAATATATTATCATTATTAATACAACAATACTAATATTATCATTCAGAAGTATTATACAAAAAACAAAATATCAGCAGTATTTTTATAATATACTCAAAACAACTGACAAGGTAATCATTGTGTTAAAATGTACAAAACTGTCACATAATCATTATACTCTAATATGTGACTCAAAGTTGTTTTTGTAAATACTCTTCTGGGACGGTAAATATACACATCAATATATTTGAAAAAATCTAAAGCCTGAGAAGGCTTGAAAAGAGCTTGAGTGATCATGAGATAATACAGATGATGCTGCCTCAGCTATCATAAAAATCTTGTTTGGGAAAAATATGCCCGTCGGAGTGCAGTGCAGCACTGATACCAAAGCTCTATCTTCCAAGCACAATAATATAAAATATTATGCAGCCCAATAAAAGTAAAAAGATGTGTCCATATGTTGTAGATTCATCGGAGTGAAGTACATAATCATTACACTAAGGAACACTCTGTGCTGTATTTAAAGTGCATTTTCTGGCGTAATCGATGTTTGTCTCTAAAATCATGTCACTTATGATCAGTTCATCTTGTAGCATCCACACATATAACTACATCATGTGGATGTTTATATTCATTTTTGTTCAAGAATCCATTATTTTGTAAAAGTGCACACAGTATATCCGATTTTGGTTTACACATGATGAAACATACAACCACATATCAATATGAAAATATGTCCAGTGCTCATATTTGCACTTTTACAAAATGATTGATTCTTGAACAAAACTGAATAGAAACTCCCACATGCAGTTGGGTGTATGGATGGTATGAGATAAACTGATCATAGGTGACATGATTTCAGAGACAAACACTGATTATTCATAATGACTGGAATTGGCCTTTAAATTACAGTTTACATTTTCCATATCAGTTAGCAAATATTACTTACAATATTAGTGGTTCCACTATAGTGTGCTAGGTTGATATCTTTTTTTAACCTCCACTGACAGCAAACGCAAAGGCTTGAGCTAAAAATATCACCAACACTGAATGTAACATTTGAAGAGAAAGATATGAGGGAGAAAAAGACAGAAATGGGGAGATTCAAAACAGTCTCTGAGATAATAACTGTACATACACTGTTAACATCCACTTCATCCTTACAGTGAACCCAAAGACATATAATACCATTACAGTGGAAATGTGTACAGTGTAAATATGCGGATGTCAAAATATGCTGCTGTAGCTGTTCTCTGCAGAAACAGCGGGTTGAGCAGTTACACTCTCCTAAAATGCCTGTGTGTGTCTGTTGATTTCAGGGAGCAGTCACCTCATTATGCTGCAGCTGCATGAAGAAACTCAACCTGTATTTATCCATCTATACACCCCCATGGCAGTGTTAAATTCAATGTTTTCCGCTTGCATATCCTGTCTGGCAGGAGCAGAGTTTGTTTTCAAAGATTAGGTCAAGACAGGAACAGTTTAAGATCCCCTCTGCTTAAACAAGAGGAATGAGCCTATGTTTCAGACAGATCCCAAACCCTAATCTGTACCAGCAGCACTGTGCTTTCTGCATAAACACAGGTTCCTGACAGTCGCTTTTTACAGTCCCAATCTTGCACTTGTCAAGCTTGACACAGTTTGATTAAACTTGTCAACACTCCTCTCCTCGGCTTCCGACTGGTTGCCAACGTAATCACCCCTGGATGCACCCATGGCTGCCGATCCCTTCCACTCACCTCGGGTCATTCCCATAGCACGGTGCTTTGTTCCTTTCTTGCTATACAGCTAACCTCAGCAGCACTGGAAATACAGCATTATCATATTATTTATGAGGGCTGGCCTTCTGGGATGCAAGTCAAGCAGGAATACCAATCGAGCTTTCCTGCTGTCCCGCTCCCAGGCCTGCCTTCCAGCACTAAGCACTTGCACTTCTGCTCCCAGGGTGGGATGTTATCTTCAAGTTGAAGTTCAGTCACTGTTATTTATTCACTATTTAAACAGACACAGTGCAAACACTGTAGGTGCCATTTTCCAAACCCTACATTAGAAACTCTGAGGGGAATAAACTTTAAATGTGGCTCTTGTATTTGAGATTGTCTTGCACCTGACAAGTTAGTTTGTGTTAATATGAGGATTTGGTTAATATGCCTGAGCTCCACTGTAGCTCCCTGGTGACAACACAAGGATGTGATCTCCTGCCTGTTTTGGCTACAGACAAGCCACCAATCTGTTCACTGGGATGTGAAACGCAAAGCTTTTCCCAGTGTTTGGACTGACAGATTAGATTGTTAGCAGAAAGTCATTATTTCCACAGAGCAAACTAATCTGCAGCGGCTGTCCAAAACTGAGACCTTCATATACCCTCAAGCTGCATGATATTGTTTCAGAATTCACATTTTGAATAGAAGTGACAAATGTGACTGAAATGACATATATACGTGACTCACATACAGAACAGCATGAATTAGCTAACTCTATTAGTCACTGATATCTCCTTTCTTTTCATTGGAGAGGTCTGAGCCAGGAGACTGCATTTGATTTTTTTTTATACTTTTAACAACCGATCATCAGCCTGGATCACAATTATTCCTCTCCAAAATATTATAATACTGAGTTTATTAGACCCTAACACTGCTAATTAAAAATACAGCAGTTTCTTTATCTTGGATATGAAAACATTATAAATGCATTCATTCTGAAATATCCTTTATCTACACGAGATAAGCTGTCTGACACTTAACAATGACCCACTGTGCAGCATTGTACGACAAATCAGAAAAATATCGCAAGTAAAACATTCAGCATTTCATCTGTTTTTCTTTCTTCTTTTGTAAGAAGTCATTTTAGCTCAGCGTGTTCCCTTAAATAACTTGTCTGAATTAAATTTCACCTATCTGTTTGGCATACTCTGCCAGTATCTCTTAGAGTGATTGCACATTCTCCTCAAGAAAAAAAGGCTTTCAGTTTGTTCCTTTGCATGACAAAGAATTGGCCAAATCTGAAACATTTACATGGCTGAGCAGTTAAAGTGAAAGGAACGCTTTTGTTTCTTGTCATTATTCACTGACAAAAAGAGGATGAATTCATTTTCTTTATTGTACTGAGTTTAGTCGGGCGAACAATACTTTTGTTGAGGGGGGTGACAATAAATCACTAGCATTTGTCTTTTGTAGCAATTTAACTAAACTGTCTTAACCACCACAGAAAGTAAAGTATTGGATTGAGGTAATGATTTCACAAATCTGCGCTCCCAACAATCCTTGCACAGTCTAATCATAACAAGCACATATCATATTCTATGTTGGCTATATGCACACCACCAGGACTGATAAATGTGTTGCATACACATTGCAGAAATTGCCTCACCCTCCTATGAGCTTTTCCTCCTACTGCCCTCATCCACAAAATACCAAGAAGCAAAAAGGTTGAGGGGTGTAGAGAAGCATCGTGGGAACAAATTGGCCCCAGCAACATGTCTCCTTTCATGCCTCATTCATTTACTTTATCACCTCATTAGAAGAATGTGAAGGTGTGGAAGGGAAGCCTTGTCAAGCTGAGACAGAAAGGGAGGAGCCATACTCCATCTTCTTCTCCCATGGCCCAGCTCTACCACCTGCTTGCTAGCCACATGCGTGGCTAATAACATTGCTCAGAGGGGGCGTATCAAGCTGCCCTATGAGCACATTTCATCAGCTGACACATACAATAAACAGTTTTACCACCACCAAGTAACAGATTTGAGGAACAACAAGGAAGCTATGTGAAAATGTGGAATTCAAATATTACATCAGTTTTCTGTCATTAAATGTGAGATCATTGCAAGTAAATGTCTCATTTCCATCTTCAATATAATAAACATTCCAATCTTAACATACAGCGTCTACATTTTATTTCCTTGAGATTTAATTTAATGCTTATCTTTTAATAAAATTATTTGATGCTTCATTTTTATCTCTTTTGCAGAGAGTTTCCAATGATTTTTCTCTTTTACATAGGTGATGATTTTATGAAGAAGAAAAAGGTAAAAAAAAAAAAAAGGTCCAAACTAAGGAACATTGTTGTGAAAGTTCCGTTACATGATACTTAAATTTTAAAAAATGGTATGTTAATTTACTGTTTGTATGGAAATAAGGCTGTCATGATTCCACATTCATCTTGACACTACAACAGTTCCCTGTCAAATGATCTCAAAGTGAATAAATAGCGGTTGCATGGATCACACAGAGGGGAAAAATTGCACATAGTGTGTAGTTTACAAGAGGACATCAGCCAGAGCTGCCTTGGATACATAACCCAGATGAAACCATGCATACACACATGCCCCATAACAGACACTGCTGAATTTTTTAATTTTTTTACACAAGAACTAAAATAAGTAAGTCATTAGCAGATATGATATTAATCACAAGTATAATCCACATTCATTTCTGAAAGTTGAGAGGACAAACCCATTGTCTATACTGTGTCACTGTCGCTGTGTGGAATAATTCATTTCATGTGTGAGGACCTCACACAATCAGGAGAGACAATAGGTGTAATGTAAGAGTTTCAAGGGGCTCTATCATTATGCTCTGCCTTTTTATTGATTTCCCCTGGCCTCACATTGTCTTGACTCCCTGCACTACAAATGACCTTCATATTTCTGGGATATAGCATTGGTACAGGCCACTCCACGATTATTTATTAGGTGCGTGTATGGTTCAATTTGCTTTTGCCAAGCATAAAAATGAGAAAAGATTCCCTTTGATGTGTGAACAGTGGCCTTTATGCATTTTGGGCTTTATGTTCAAATACTGTGCTTTAGAAAGCTTTACAGTTCAAATTATGAGAATGTCATATAGCTATCTACTGGAAAGAAAGTAATATATACATAAAACATACAAATGTATCAACAAGAAGTGCGAATATTTTACACTTTTTTTTATGCCTTTACAATTGATTTGAGCTTTATCAGGACTTTGTATCACAGTTCTTTGTCCCCAAATACTTTAATGCAGACCTTATTAGAATCTAAAACCTCAGCATGTTCTTTGAAATTTCCTGTCATAGTGAGATAAGCTTCCTCCAACTCCCAGTTTGAAGGTGTCTGGAGACGAATACATTTGCTTTGGGGAAGTTGTGTTTAACTGCGAGGTTGTAGTTAAAGGACATGGCGATGTTTCACTGTAAGGGACCAGAGAGTCTGTCTGTCAGTGTGCAGAGAAATTTAGAAACCTGATGACAGGCTGTTTATTCAGTAAACTGTCAAGGCTCAAACACGACCCAATGAAAGTGTTTCCTTTACAAGCAATTACACTGAAGGATAACTTGATCTTGAAGATGAGATCTATGAATAATGCATCATGAGCAACCATGTTTGGCTTTTATAGAGAGGACAAATATCCAAATTTTTAAATATTTTCACATAACTTGTTATATATATATATATATATATATATATATATATTATGTGTGTGTGTGTGTGTGTGTGTGGCAGCTTGTAAGTGGCTCTCTCTTAGCTATCAGTTGTAATAACATGAAGTACATGAATTCAGCTGACGTTCAGATTTAGTGATTGAATATTAAAAGGATAGGTTCACACTTTTTTCAAGTACATCTTAAGATAACAGTCAGGTGTCCATATGGACAATGAAAGACATTTTCCTCATTTTCCAATTATTCCTCCCATTCATACTTGCTATTAAAATATCCCATTCAGATATGCTTTCAATGTACGCAATGGGGGCCAAATTCACACAATGATTTGTGAAATAATGTATTTAAAGTTTATTTGAGGCTGATATTAGGCTTTAGCAGACTGTGTTAGTCATATCAAAGTTCATATCTGCCACATTCACAGTCTTTCTGACACCAAATTCCTGCTTTGTGTTTCCTCAGACAGTGTGGAAGTACAGTAAAAAATAAAGAGGGCCTTTGCCACTAAAAAGACTGTAATGTCAAAAGATATCTACTTGATCTAATTTGGGCAGCAAAGATTCATATTACTCTAAATGAGTGTTTGCACAGAAACTACTTGTGAATTTTGGTCCCCAT
>JANJYQ010167046.1:835-13274 GCA_024605255.1 Rastrelliger kanagurta | reverse complement strand
ATATATAATTTTAAATGTATAAACTGATTTTAAACCATACTGGCAAATCTCACCATCATTTATAAAATACTTTTAAGTTACAAAAGGACAACAGGGATTGACAATCTCAGTTGTTTATTTTGTACCTAGGCATTTTATCATTTTATATATATACACGAACAGAGTTAGGGCTCCAACATCCCTGCCACTATTATAGCCAAAGGGCTGTTTTTAGTTTCTCTGCAAAGTTTGTCCAATCACAGTCATTTTAATGACATTAACACAAGCCTTTTTTCTCTTTTGCAGCTCCTTTCTCAGTTGTACCTCATCTTCAGCAGGTAGCTGTATGAATATAAGAAAAGGTTTAAAATCTTGTTACCTAACTAATCTATCTGCTGCACTCATGCATCAAACTCTAATTACTAGCATTTTTAAAGCTAAAAGGCATAAATAAAGAACTCAATCTGGTTTTGGAGTTGTCACAGATTTGGTCTGTATCAGTTTATGTTTTATAACCCCAAAGAAAGGATAGTATCACATGAATACTGGCATTATGAGGCAAGAAGGTGGATGAATTACAGTGAAAATGTAATGCTACTGTTCAGCAGGCAGATCAGATCCCTATTGTAAGACTGCACTTGGCTCCATATTTTAGCATGAAGTGAGCATACTGTGCCCAGGAGAGCACAGGTTGGATATACATTAATGTAAAGCCTGCAATAACTTACTACTAATGTCTTTTAAATGGAAAAGGGGGCATTATACAATATGAGTGCAGTGTAAAATTTGACAGACTATAAAACCAACCCAAACTCTTGGTTTGGATCCAGGTATAAGCACTCATCTATTCACATTGCTCTCATTTTTTACTCATCTTTAAACCCAGCAAGAACACATTCAAAAACACATCATGTTTCTGCTGTTGTGGTGCTTTTATCTAGTTCTGATGTCAGCAAAAATGGATTGACGTAAGACAGAAAAACAAAAATCCCAAAAGTTTTTGGTGTTTTTGAAATGGATATGTTTTCCCAGATATTAAGAGCAGTTTATGTTCCTTTTAAGTTAACAGGGTATAGATTTAGCAATTAGGCAGTAATCATGCTCATTATACAGAGTAATCCATTTAAAACCTAACAGATGTCTGTTCCAACAGGGGGATCATGATTTTCCCATGCAATAAGGCTGTAATGTTGTTGAAATGCTCAGGTGCAACGTTGAAGTGTGGAAGAATTTTTTTTCCTCCCTTAAGTGTCCTCATGTTGACAGTTGACCATTTAATGGTCCACTTAATTGCAATGGCCCCTTCGTCCCCAGGCATCATTATAAATTAATGCTGAGATGGCAAAGTTTTTTTTTTCCTTAGAGTTTCTCCTACTTCAAACATTTGGTCCTTCTCTTTTGCAACTGTACTTGGTGGTTGATGAAAAATCATCTCTGTGATGGGTCAAGCCCTAGAGAGTTTCCAATTATTGAGAATATGTTGTTCTTAAGCCAGAGCAGTAAAACTTTTCAAAACTGGTATTTGGAGAGCCCAAGATGATGGCTTTGTTGGGTAAAGTCATTATAAACTGCTAAATGATTCCAGCGTGTGAAATGCTTTTATTAAGATGTGGCCACATACTGAGACTACACACAGAAATCAGTGTTTGTGATTTCTTTAGCTTTGTTTATATGCCACATGGTTACTTGATGTTTTATTGTGATTAATGTTGCCTATGTGGACTCAATATTTCAATGCAGATTTGAAACTTGGGCTCCTTGTCAGTATTTACATACCATTCTCAGGTGACTTGTAGTGAAAAGTCCATTAAATTTAACAATCAAATGTACCAAGAGCAGTATATGGAGACACAAAACCCCTGGAGATGATCACAGATCAGTTTGTATGTATTTGTGTGTGTGTGTGCATATGCTTCCACTGCATTCATGTGTTTTCTGTTGATATGAGGGGTGGAGATATGTACCATCCAATTAGAATAATATCTGTCACTGCTTTAAATATTTTCAACTCAAAGGATACAGTGGGGGTTGGGAGATGTATGGAAGGGGCTGTGAATCCCTGTTGGAGCTGCCTGTTTTCCAGGTCCGTCTCTCTGCCAGGTGTTTGACATTGACTGGAGCTGGAGATGAATGTAGCTTATGGCAACCCATGGAATTGACCGACTCCTGGGAGTCCCAGCTTCCTGCAGTGAAAGTTTCCATTTTCAAAGCCCATCAGTTGCAGTGGGAGGGCTCCAGAGTAGCCCATATGCTAGCGACAGTGAGGCAGGGAACTTTCTCCTGTCTTTGCATTACTACGCCATTCATACAAACAAATGCAGTCAGTCAGACTGGTCACTACATCTGCAAAGAGACATCTACTAAATAAGGGGATGTAATTGGACTGATTTCTATCAATTTTTGCATGAACTGAATTTATTTCCTTTTAATTTTTATTTTGATTTAAAAAAGCTTTATCTACAGCAAATTTAAATATATTAAGAAGTGATTGAGTGAAAAAACAAAACAAAACAGACTATATTTTTCTCATTTCTCATACCACACACATCCTCCCCCTTTCTCCCATCCCTACGCCATCGTGGCAGGAATCCTTTGTCAGAGGTGTTCATCTGGAACAACTTTGCCACACTTGTTTTCATGTTCTTTTAGATTACAGGGCAGCTGGCCCCAGCTTTGAAGCTCCCCCTCTCCCTTTGTCTCTGTGCATTGCACTCTGGTAATTAACTTTGTCCTTCTTTTATTTGTTCCAGTCACTCGCAGTCCACTCTTCTGAGCATCTTCTCCCTGGAGTACCAGGTTAGAAGTTTTCTTCCTTTGTGAGCCCTGACAGGTGCCTAATTGAATGATGAATGTCCCTTTATTTCTTTGTAATTGAACTGCCAGCTCTCTGATTGGTTTGGAGCATGCCCCCCCACCATACCCCCGTTTATTTCAAGCCTCCCCCCACCCCCCTTCCTCCTTCCTCTCCTCCTCCTCCTCCTCCTCCTCCACACGTTCACGTTGAGGGCCCTTGCCTGCCTGAGCCTCAGTGGATGTCTGCCAAGCCTTCCCATCCATCTGTCTAATAACATCTAGCCCCTGCTTATTTGGTGGACCTGTAATAAATTATGCTAAACCATTATTATTCTGACAATAATAATTTCCCTGTGTAGTGCGGCTGCGTGTGCTAAATGTTTGCTGACTCGCACTGTCACTGCTGCTTTCCACGGCTGACAGCGGATGATGATAAATGGCCGCTGCCGCCAGTGGCAGAAGGCAGCACAGGCAGAAAATGGAGTCATTTATCATCTCCATGACAGGTGTCAGTCACACTGCCTGTCTCTGTGGAATTACATTTTTTTGTGTGCAGTAGTTTTTAAATAAGTTGTTTTTTAACCAATGTTCTTCCTCTTTTATCCCCTGTCCTTCTCCTTCTCGGCAAGGATTTCAATTGAATTGCATGAAAATGTCAGGGTATGGAATGTGCAGTAGGGTCATTGTTTGATCGAAAAAGGGGAAATTAATACAAGGTTTGAGTGAGGAGGATGGGGAGGGTCTAATACAAGCACACTTTGACCCCCTGCAAACTTATTGAAATTAAATCACTTTGACCCAAGATCTCATGCACTTGATATTCTATCCTGGACTGTAAATCCTTTACCTCTCAGTATATGGAATTGTAAAAAAAATGTTAATATTAATAATTATAATATGCTACTACTATTAAGGCTACCACTAATAATAATACTGACAATAAAAATGGTAATAGCATATTTTTTAAATGGAACTGTATACAAATGATTATAATATATATATATATAGTTCTGTTGTAATTATTATTATTACTATTGTTAGTTGTTGTAGTTTTGCTGTTGTCTACATCAGTGTTCTTTTTGTGACAGAAACGAACTAAAAGAGCAATCTCAAGACACCATGTACCAGATGTCATTGAGAGCCACTACCAGAGGTACAGTATTACTCTGTATTACTTTATTGCTCTTCTCTCCCCTCACACATTCTTTATCTTCCTCTCATCTCTATCAATTTTTTTCTCCTTTTATTTATCTGTCTTCCACTCTTGTATACTCTCTTTGTCTTCCTCTCTCTCTGACTGAGAAAGGGACTTGCCAAAGTTACATGAGAGTAGGTGGGCCACCGTGACAGATATAATCTCCGCCAAACAAATCACCACCCTCAGGATTCATTCCAGACCTCCACTTGCACCTGCTAATCTAAAGCTCTGTTGTCCACGTCAAACCGAATGCAGAAAAAATAGATAAAATAACCAGGTATTGGACATTTCCACTACACTGGCTTATGATGGGCTGATTATCTATAATTCAATGAATACGGATTAAAAAAAAACACACAGGCTACAAGGGGAAAACCCTCTTTGCATATTGCAATTACCCTTTATCTAGCTTATTAAGCCATTGTTCTTGGGAAAACAAGGCTGGATAATGCACTTCTAATCCACTTACCACAACAAACCTCAGAGACGATCTGTAAGATCTGAAGGGGGCTGCAGTTCTAGCTGGCAAGGGAAAAAAAGGCTTTTCGGCGGCAGGAGTTAACTAACTATCATATGCTTGTATGGTTTCAAGGAAATTTGAAGCCCTCCAAGCAGTGCTGTTTTAACCGCAGTGAGCCTGCCATATGCCACCCAGGGCAAAGTCATCAGGGACATTAGCATGTCTTGGCTAGTCTGGTCTCGTCCCCTCTACCCTTCTGTCTGCCTTTGTGGGCCATGTTTTTTCACTGCTTTTGTTGTTCTTTGTTATAATGAAGGTATCTGAGTGAAGCCAAGACACATCCCACTGCTCCTGTCTTGTTGGAGTTGGCCAATGAGGTAATGGCATAACCTTCTTTTTAACTATTGAAAATCTCCTGAATCGATGCCTTCTTTTTTCTAAAGATAGACAGATAGAAGTTGGCAGCAGTTTTTGATTTTCTCTCATCTGTTAGCCATTAGTAAAATTGGTAAAATGGTCTGCTCTATTATCAATTATTTGATGTAATTAGCTCTCACCTCCATTAAGCAGATGTGAAAATACTTTGTGTTTTATTAAGTAATTTTCAAAATTGTAGTTCAGCCACAGTTGCTGCAAACTGTGGTCAGGTGAGGAAAGGGTCATTTATTAAATCTTCTTTTCATCACTTGTTTAATTTTCAGTGTGGAATTTTCACTTTGTTTGATCTAGTAGCGCTGTATGTATACATACAATTATGTTAACTTAAATGCACGCTATTCAGCAGTAATATAGAATGGTATGTGTTTGTGTGCTTGTTATTAAATATCCTGATGGTTTAGGTACTTAACATATTTCTTATCTATTTTCTTATGTTTCTGCAGTTTTAACATTCATGGCTATTAATCTACTCAGAGGCCACTAGTTTTTCTTACATTTTAGACCAAGTCAGTAAATTATCATTTCCATTTGGGTGGCACCAAATAATCAATCAGCAGTTGCTACTCAGTGAATAAAATGCTGCAAAAGCAGCTAATGTAGCTAAATTGCTATAAATGTAATTGACCAGGATGACTGAAGCCAGACATTGAAATTCTTGCATTTATTCATCAGTTGTGTACATTGTCAGTTTTCACAATCACATTTATTTATATGTAATCATATATGGTACAATCACAGTGAAATGTAATCATGTCAGTTCCCTGAACTGTGCAACAAAAAAGTAAAAAAAATAATAATTAAAAAGTAATAGTAATAAATACATGTTTAGGATTTGAAGGAGATGGATAGAGGGTTGTTGGGTGGTGGTTGGTCATCAGCAATTTTAAGCAGTGCCCTCTTTTAAGATCATTGTGGCCCAAGAATAGAGCCTCTCAGTGTTGGACTGGAATATCCAGTACCTTTTTCCTGACCACAGCTGGAAGAAAAGTTATGTGGGTGGTTGGGATCCTTAATGATTCTCTTAGCCTTATTCTGTGGTGTGCATGGGGTAAAGGAAGTACAGCAGGGGGCTCAATACACATCCCAGGGGTTCTGTGTTAAAGATAATGGTAGAAGAGATGTATCCACTAACCTCTAGATAGTTGGGGTCTGCCTGTCATGAAGACAAGGATCCACATGCATAATGAAATGTTAAGTCCCAAATCTTTGAGCCTTCTGATGAGCTTTAAAGAAACTCAAGCATTTAAAACTGAACTATATGCCAATAAACAGTAATCTCACATTGCTCCCTTTCAGGTGAGATAGGTTGGTGTGGAGGTTTTATGCTATGGTGACTTCTGTTGATTAGTTGGGATGGTAGGCAAACTGTGAGGAGCAGGTGTAATCCTTAACCAGCTATTTAAGGACTTAATTACCACAGAGGTGAGTACCACTGGAATGTACTAATTCTGGCTGTTGACTTCTTCAAGAACATCAATATGACAAACTGAATCAGGGACAGGTTGACTGCCATTGTGAATACTAGTTGGCACTAGTTAGGCTAGTACATAATAAGGTCCTGCCCACTGATACTGTCTGGTCCTGCTGCTTGCTTGGTGTACACATGCTAGAAAGCCATTATGACTTCATACTCAAAGTAAGCTTAAAAGTTGCATCTAATGCACAGTGCATTAGGTGCAACACAGTGCATTAGATTTTAGGGTGTGTGTGCTTATACTATATCATGGTTCTTCACTGTACTGTACTCCAGGATTTAGCCGAGTGACCACGATTTGCAGCTGGTGGTTAATCTTACCACATTTAACTGAGTGGTTCCTCTGGTGTTGATGTGGATCCAGAGACATTTTTGTTTGCCTATGTGGCTCGTACTATAGCTGGTGTATATCCCCTTCACCTTTTCTTAAAATGTTTACTCAACTGTTTACATTTGAAAACCTCAACTGGCTGAGTAATGCAGTCGATAGGAGAATTTACGAAGTGGTGAGTTCATAATTTTTCTATCTTGATGAGTGATAGTTAAGCCATATGTAATCATTTTCTAATATTCTCAGAAAGTATAATTTTGTGAAAATAAGTGTTAAGAGCATACATTTTGCATAGCTAGCGGAGAGGTGACTTGATGGGTCCAGACCTTCTAGAATGTATTGTCTATTGTTAGAATGGGCTGTTTAAGCTTTTAAAATATTTAAATGCGCATTTAAATTTTTATTGGTGCTTACATCAGTCAATGAGCTTTGAGGGTTTCTTAATCTAAAATCAGAGTAGTTCACATGCATCAGTGGCACCTCAAAGCTAACTGCCATTATTCATTCTCCATTTAATTGACACATGATTTTTTTTTTTCTATAAAGGATTAAATTCAGCTCAGAGATAACTGTCTATGAACCATTTAACTGTCATTTTAATATGCTACTTAACATTTAAACCAAGCACTCATGGTCTCCCATACTGCTAATTGATGTAGTTTCATCCCTTTATGCGACAATATATCTCCAACGGAGGGAAATGATTAACAATGATGAAAACTCCTCATGGAATTTTTTTTACCCCCAGAAGACCTCTGTGAATATTGGTTCTAAACTCTGCAGTTGATGTTGTGTGCTTTATATAGATTTTTCATTTAAGGGTCAGTTCAACAGTTGCAGTTATGCTGTACTATAGGTGCCACCGGTTAGCTTTGGGGGATAATATAATCATACCCAGAATTTAATGAACAATAATTATTTTCAGCAGAATTTCAAGGTCCTGGGACTCTCAGTCACATGTTAAGCCTATGAAGTGCTGTGATCTGACTTGAGAATCAGTTTAGACTCATGATTAATATAAAAAATTAGGGAGATGCAAGTACCTGAACTAATCAGGTAGTTCTTATTCAGGCTGGGCCAGCTTTGGTAATGTTGCCATTTTTCGTGTGTCAACCCTGGTACAGGTTACCAAGAATATGATGTGCTCTTGTTATCCAAATGTGTGAATGGAGAGAAGGCCAATAAGCACAGAGTGGATAGGATTGAGAAGGGAGAAGAAAAGGAGAGAAAATTAAGGGGGTTAGGGTGAGGAAAAAATGCTACTTTTGCTGCAGGCAACAAATGCAAAGTCTGAAATGCTATCAGAGGTTCTAATGAAGATATAAACTCTGTGCTCACCCCTTAATTATCAGAGATAGGTTTGGCCTTTTTTACAGGCTTCTTTCTTAATGCAGTATTATGGAGATGTTAACAAATACAACTGCAAGTAAAAAAGACATTGTTTAGACAGAAGCCTCTCTGCTCTCAGCGTTACCAGGAAGCATCAGAGAAAAGATGAAACACACCATTCTCACTACAGGCTGAGGGCAAATTCACTTTTGGTCCCCAATTATGCTAACAAGAGAAAAAAATGATCTTTGGCTGCAAGTACGTTGTGTTTCATAACGAGCTGGCTAGGAATGGCAACGTCTTCAGGCAATGTTTTAATTCCTTCCTTACAGAAGAGACTGAGAAATTTAGTAATGAATGACTTGGTGTGTCTTCTTATTTGCAACATCTATTTTGTTTAAACAAAAGTTTAATGCAATGTTTTCAAAATTCATTTAATTCCAAATGTCTAGTTTACCTATTTAGAGCATATACATGCAACTTTGTATTTTGGACCAGGTATGTTTGATGCCTTTTAATTGAACTGAATAATTGTCACTTTGTGCTGGCATTGAAAATAGATGCCTGTTTTCCAATGCATATCATTCTAACACTTTAGATTTATTTATATTTTGTAGGAATGCATTGTGCTGAAATGGGGTCTGGTAGACACCTTGAGTATCAGTCATTAGTGCTCCCTTACCTGTCAGGGCTTCTGCCAGCACCCAAACCAAAAACATCTCACATCTCTCAAGGTGTCTTTGTGTTCAAAGAGTGCTACAGCCATAGGTTCTATCCTTCCTATTAAGGACTGCATCCCTTCAGTCCCTCCGGTGTGTCCTGTTGGTTCCTGCAGTTTTTGTCTTGGTGATCATCCTATGATTAAAGCTTTCTTTTGTCTCTAGGCTGAGTATAGTATGTGCAGCTTTTTCATATGAGATGAGAGACCACTATCTGCCGTTTGACAGAGGCAAAGGCAATTCAGCTGGATATGTTGGCTGTGTAATAGTCGATCTCTTGTTCCTGTGGGAAAGGTTATTGCAAAGCAAGGCTTTCAAAGACCAATTTGCACAGATTGTCGAAAGTTGGGTCAAGGTTTGGAAAGGTAATAATATCATTTAGGGCCATTACAATCATTATTATCAACGTGACATCAGCCGAACGTAGACTAGCTGTGTAATTTCAGCATTTCAGCTTTGAAATATGTTCACACTTCCAGCTGGATATGTTGGATTTAGTCTGAAGGTTTGTGAATGAAGTAATTATCCAGAGGAGAATAACAATTCCTCTATCCCTATGTATTGAAGTAGCATTAACTCCCCATTGACACTTTAGCCTGTTTTTTTTTTAAGGCTAATTCTCTTTTTTTGTGTCCAATCTATGCTAAGGTGGATCTGTCTCCTGCACTGATGGCTCGTATCATCCTGGACAGGTTCCTTCAGGACCTGGAGGGTGGATTGTGTGAGTAACACTTTTCCATTTCCCACTCTGTCCTTTCTATCATTCCCTCCATCAGTCTTAATTGTAGCACTTTGTCTTTTAAATCCTTTTCCGTTTGAGTCCCAATTTCAGTTGTATTGCCATGGCTAGCTGCTGTATTTTCACCCTGTCCAAGCCTAATGAGAGACAGACCACATTTAGTAGTAGCGGCATCCCAGGGCACATGACTGGCAATTAAGCACTGGGAGAACCACCCACCTCTCAACTGCAGTGTGGATCAATGCTAGCTCACCTCATCAGTGTTATTTATATCACCCCTGATTTCTTCCCTCACCTTCCTTCATCCCCCAACGCCTCCATCTCCTATACCCTCTCCTCTTGCCTCATCCCCGCTCTTTCTCTGTGCTTACTGGGGTCCACTAAGGAAATTGTGTTGAAGAAAAGTGTGGCAGAAAAAGCAACCATTCCTAGGTAGTGCTGACGGGTAAGCTGCAGGGAAACAAAATTCCAGATGCAAATATTTTTTTAACATGTCAGAGATTGTCCAGAAATTGTGTGAATAATTGGTCATGCACATTCTGAATAGTATCTTTTTTCAGTCTTATGGCTTTGAAATGTCTTACATCATTGTCTGCAAAATGTTTTGGCACAATTCCTGGGATAATTTGCAGTTTTTGCATGTGATGTTTGTTAATTTATACAAAAAGAAACTTTACCTTCACCTCTTACTTCAGTTTGGAAATGACAATATCACATGCACACATGGTTCAATATTATTTCAATAGGCCCATACTGAAGAGTGCGTGCGTGCGTGCGTGTGTGTTTCTGTGCAATAGTCAGTGCTTTGAGAGTGAATCGCATGATGTCAAAAATACGTGCTTCCAATTTAATCAAGAAAGAGATTAAAGTGGATGTGTGTTATTTTCAACTTCGCCACAGCACAGCCATTTGTCAAAGTCAAAGATGTGATTGCTTTGGACCCACCGTTATCCACTGCCTGTCAAAATACTAGTCTGAGCAGCTTGTAGAACAGGGCATTCATCCAGGAGAAGCACTCCGTCTCAGATAATAGCACACTACATCCCTCCATATCCATACAGTGAAAACATGCTTTATTATTGCTCAGAATAGATTTGTAACAGATGAAACTTCCTGGATGATCGTTGTTTAATTTCAAAACAGTACTATAACCATGTGACATTTCAGTGTTTGTAGGCAAGCAAGTAATGTCATGGTCATGGTTCCTCTTGTAGAAAGTGATTTCACAGAGAATTTTACAGGATAATCTTATATCAGAATCAGTCTAACTAAACCTAAGCGCTGTTACAAAAAAGCTATGATTTAGGTGGGATTAATATTCACTATTTAATCTGCATTTTCAAATGATAATGTCATCACGGTGTACCTTTCCACTGTTGCCAACTGTAGTGGCAGTGAGGGTGACTTCTGTTTTGACAGAGCTTCTCTGCTATCTCCCCATGACCTGCTTGGCCTTTGCAGATTAATCGCTGCCCCCCTGGGCTACATGGTCAAATCTTCCAATCTCCCTCTGTGTATATTAGACTCTAGTAATGTGTTTCCATTATGAAACAATGCAATGATAATTGTCTTTGCTGGCAATTAGCTAACAGGTTGGTTCAGTGCTATTGGCAGGGATATTTGTCATACCCCCCTCCAGCCCCAGACTGCGCTCCTCTGCATGTGTGTGTTTTGTGTGTTTTTGTCAGACTCCAGAGGGAGGGCGGGCCGGCGCCCTGCAAAGATCAATAGAGTTCTATATAAGGGACATTACCCCCAACCGGGTGAGTGGCTTGCCTTTGCCTAGCACCATTGTTTTTTTTTTATTCCCCTTCTCTTTCCCCTTGCATTTAAGAGACATAGGAATGGGACCTGTGGGACTGTGGAATATATGTACAATCACTACTGCTGGATCAATACAGAGTTTTAAATTGTTTTCTGTCCTTTCCTTGTTTTGTTTTGCTTGCTTGTTGTTTTGCACACCCCTACCCTCCCTCCTCCAGCTACATACACCAACACCACACCTCAATATGACGACTCCACCAACAAGCTGCCTCCCCCTCTTCTTGCAGTAAAAAGTATTGGAGAGAGCATCAGTCATGCAGAATGAAAGACTATCTGGTGGCGCTTGTAAATAAATCAATACATTCAAAGAAGTTTTACCATGTATTGAATATGATATCAACATCCATAATGCTCCTTGTCTCGTGAAAACAGACTAGGCAGTAGGGGAGGAAAGGTCACATGAACTTACGCAGTTTATATCCACTATTTGTAGGTCATTAGAAGCTGCTTTGATAAGTGATTATCAAAAACAAACTATTATATCAATGTGATGATGTCAGTACGTACCATGAAAACACTTATCAAATTATATATTTTGTATTGACATTCCAAATCTGTCAGTAGGCACTACCTCTAAGAAGTCACTTGCAGGCACATTGGGGGAGCTCCTGCTCTTTCTTTTCCCTCCTCCTGCTATCTCTTCATCTTTTTTACTCTATTCCGCCTTTGACAGGAGTTGATGTGCCTCTAGATTTAGACATACTTTTTTGAGGAGGCAATTTTGCTAGCTATTTGACCTTTTCCATTTTCCCAAGGCCCAGCTCCAGATTAGATTGCTGCTCCATGTTTTGTAACTATGTGATTCGACCGCCTTTAAGATTTATTGTCACATTCCTTTACAGAAGCCTTGTATGCAAGGTTATAAATGTCCTGTGTTTGATGTTAACACTGTGAGAATGTTAGCGTCTACTATGATCCTTTGGTTCCTTGACAGAATTCATAATAGCTTCAGTGTTTTGCAGATCAGACGTGCTGATAGGAGAATATTGTATTCTGTTCTATCCAGTAAAATCTTAACTTAGTATCCACTAGTATCATCGTTATGGTTCTTCCTCTCTTGTCTTCAAGTGCTCCTCTCTTTTCTCCCTCACCTCTCCACTAAGGCAGAGCTGGTGTGTATATGCAGCCTCTTTTCAAATAATGAGAGCAAGGGCA
>JANJYQ010166280.1:0-10896 GCA_024605255.1 Rastrelliger kanagurta | reverse complement strand
ACACACACACACACACACACAGTGAGAGCTATCATGTAATCCTCTCCAGTTTGGATTAGGTCTGTCTGTCTGTCTGTCTGGAGCTGCCCCTGTCTGCCACTTTCATCCAAAAAAAATAAATAAATAATAAATAAATAAAAAATTGTGCACTATATTATTATAAATGTCTGCCCATGTTTGGTGCATAGCAAAATTAATATATGCATGTGATTTAAGGGATGTCATTTCTGAAACATGACTGAGCTTACTGCTTGACTTTGATATATACATAGGATTCTAGTTTATACCATATTTGCTGTCATCTGTAATTTTTTTTTCTTTTCATGCTTAGGGATTCAGCTCACTTTGATGTCTGGGATTCATTAATACAATTTATTAACGGCATTTATATGAGGGGGCTGTTTATTTTAGCCGGATAGATGACTTGATGGTTTTATGGCCGTTAAAGCAGTTGCTATGGACAGAGAAGTGTTTGAAGCTCCCAAAGCTTGAAAATGATTTCAGGCTTGGTATATGCCTTTGATCAGATGTTTTTATTATAATTATTATTATTTAATGTCATGCAATNNNTGCTTTTTACTGGGTGTGTTAAAGCACACAAAGGTCACAAACTATCAGCACCTGGTTTGTGTTAGTGAATAATAGGGTAGTGAAATAGAACAGGGTTTAAATGAATTATTTAATATTAAAATGAGATGGATTAGATAGTAGGCCCTAGTGGTAATTGCCCTGTAGTGATTGTGATGTTGTTATTAATCAGTATTATCATTGTTATTTAATCTGATTTACAGATTACGTCCTAGCTTGAATGTAAAAATGTGACATGTGTGATGATGTTCAGGGGTGTCAAACATAAGGTCTGCAGTCCACCAAGAGGTCCATTCAGGCCCATTGGATAACTTTGGAAAGTATGAAAATTGCAGAAAAGTAATTACCATCTTTTCTGCTGCTTCAGAGGTTTTTTAAATCCTGACCTTGAATACATATCGTAATCATATTTAAATCACTATTATATTGAGTGTGTACAAAATGTTGCCAATCAGCAGCTTCTGTGTGAAATAATCTGGGGGGAAAAAAAGAAAAAAACTGAGATATGAAATTGCTGAAATTGCACTTTTTTTTCTTCAGTTGCTGATTTACTATAGTAAAGTTCTAATAGGTATATTATATATTGTTTGTAGGTTACTCTGCAAAGGTTTTACTGGCCTGACCCAATTGAGATCAAACTTTGCTGTATGTGGCCCTTGAACTAAGACGAATATAGTTTATAGCACTTTATGTATATAACTCATACTGTATACAATGTGACTTAAAGTTGTTATAAAACAATAAAACTAGAATAAAAAAGTTAGATGCCTGTTCAAGCTTTTAGTAGTTATACATTTTAACAGCTTTTTTTTTTGTTTGTATATTCAAATATTGATCAAATGTTTTATATAGACAGTCAACTCCAAAAAGTGTGTCTTTTTATATAAGTATTTGAATATGTGAATGTAAAATTTTGTTTAAAAAATGCTAATAAAACTGAGTTGTGAGCAGAGTCCTGTTGTATTCAGTGAAGTCAGGCAGTAATTTCCTATCAAATGTCGCACTAAAAAGTGATAAGAGATATGTATAAAATGGTATACGTATATAAAGTGATATGTATAAAGTATATGATCAGTCCACGGTTGAGCGTTGACCGTTTAGGTCCATTGAACTTTGGTGAAGATCTCGCGATACGGTTTGAATTTGTGAGCTAGAACGAGAGCAGCGAACAACAGAGCGAGATGTGTGCAGGCTGTTGTCGCTCGAAACGGAACGGAAAGGTGGGACCGAAGAGCTGAGGGAAACAGGAGTACTTCACGGCTATGCACCGGGACTACTGATTAATTCAATTCACATTGCGTTTTGGAAAGAAGATCATTCCCTCTCTTTTTTGTCACTGTCTCCGGAACAAGTGTCACTAGCAACAGACGGTACGTTCTCATCGTTTGTAGCTAACCTTTGCTAGCCAGCTGCTAACGCTTGCTGTGTTTGGCAGCGTTAGCTGTGGCTGGCACTCTGCTTACCGACAGCATTTCCACTGGCTCATAGCTAGATTTTGCGAACGTCATGTGCCTCGTTTTCTTGTCTGTACGAGTGTAATAGATAGTGATGATTTGTATGTTAGCGTAAACTGACATGAACACAATGAACTGTGTAGCCAGGCGAACTAACAGTGTGCCGTTATTGAGAAGTGGGGGATAGAGAGACAAGGAGCAGCACAGAACGTAACGCCAACTGTTGGCATCATCATTACTTTATAAATCACACCAGCTGCTTTTAAATATAAATAAATGATTACCGGACTTGAGTTTGGTGCCCGTGAAAGAGTTGTCGTTATACCAACGTCAAGAAACGCAGCGGTGTGTTTAACTGATTTACTAATAATTACCATGACAAGATAAAACTGCAGCAATAGGAGGAAAAAGTTGTGATTTCACAGTGCGTTGTAACGCTGTGAACCAGCATGTTAAAACAGGGGGTCTGAATCAGCGGTGAAGTTGAGAAAAAGTGTTTAAGGTAGCTTTGTTTATGCTGTTTATTTTGGGGTGGATAAATTGACAAGATTTTTATTTATAGCGGGGGTTTGCCATGTGACATAAAGATTACTTTTTCACGACCTTTGATGCGTCTTGTAATGCCTCCAGAATCTAAGATAAGGGAGGAGATAAAAATCACATAAAATACCAATATGAGGCTCTGGGGTTATAAAGTGAATGGTAAGCAACACCGAGATCCTTCTGTCAACCTGATCAGCATCTGGATATATGTATATTTGTATTAAGGGCCGACCGATAGTGGATTTTAAAGGGCGATGCCGATATTAGGGAGCAAAAAAAATCGATATTGATATAATGTTATATGTAGGCTACATAATTTATACATAAACACGCATTTTTTATTTGTTTGATCCTTCAAATGTGGTTGTCATAGTTTTAAGATGGGTAATGGAGGAATGATATTTTTACAGTCTATCAATAAACTTTGTTGTATTAAATGATGACAGAGCATTGAAACAATTAACACAGCTTGTAATTTAATAAGAAAACTTAATAATAGTAATCCAAATAGCTATGAATATTAAAAAAAAATTGAGTGAATAGGAAGATGTGTCCTAACATTATGTGCCTTTTAAGAAAATTCTGAAAAAATATGGCACATATGAGACAATATATTCACCCAGACTGATATATCTGTGAAAGGCCAATATCTGCTGGTAATATCATCTGACTGATATATCTGTCAGCCTCTAATTTATACATAGGACTTGTGTGTCAGGGACTTTTCTATACAAATGAAGCTTCACTTCTTGATTAATTTATCAGTCTCTGCCTGGATCGGGAACATGAGGTTAGAGCAGCTGATAGTCAGTTTGCAGGTGAACTGTCCCTAACATATCTGGTTCAGCTATCTTTTTGATAATTGAGGGTCTAGCCAAGTCTCTCGCTGTATCTTGTCCGAGTTCCTCCCTTTCTGCTGGATCTGCATCAGCCATACCAAGTTAGTCAATGAATGATGGAGGACCGTGCCCAGTCGTACATGGTAGTAAATAAAAGACTGTACAGCGGAGTAGAAAATGTGTTTTGCTTCCCTCCTGTCTGCCCTCCAGTGTAGTTTTTTTTTTTTTTTTGTGCTTGGCTTATCATCCTCGACTGAAGAAAGATTGAACACTTGGTTCAAATGTTTTGGCACACACAACAGCTGCCCTGTCATTGCCTTGCGCTGGTGGTGGAAAGGCAGTATATCAAAAAAATGGGGAAGGATTATACAGCCACAAGGCTCTCATCCTCTGGGTTCTCGGTACTGTGGGAAACACAGCTCATTCCAGCTACTTTGGTCTTTGTTGAAAAATGAGACCGAATAACATGAAAAAGCCCCAAAGTGCATTTCTCATGTAATCATTTAGTGGAGGATGAGAATTTAAGCTATTTTTAGGATTGAAGACGTTGTGTACATTCCTAAGGTTGGGCTTATCATAATGTTGTTTCCATTTACATGTATATAAAAAAAATATGAATTGGCACAACTAATTAAAACTCATGTACCTAGTAACAATATAACATTCAGTAAGCAGTTGTTGGTCTTGTAAAACTGTTTATTGTGATGTAAATTGTTGACTGTGAAACTTGTGACTGCCAGATGTAATGTTTTCTGTTTTTGACAGTTTGACTACCCGGCGTTGCCTCCAGATAAACAGCGTGTCTGCGGTGTGCCCCCTTTTTTTTTTTTTTTTTTTTTTAACCGTAACTAACGCAGCGCCTGTTCAGAACTTTCCTCCGGTAAGGTTGCTCGCGGCTTTCTCAAGAGTCACTCATTGCCTCAGCGACACACCCGCCCAGTTGTGAAGTCACTCGGACTAGGGGTTGAGGTAAGGTGACCTCGGAGGAGAGTTCACAGTCTCCTTTGGTCTTCGG
Organism: Rastrelliger kanagurta; assembly: GCA_024605255.1. Taxonomy (NCBI): domain Eukaryota; kingdom Metazoa; phylum Chordata; class Actinopteri; order Scombriformes; family Scombridae; genus Rastrelliger; species Rastrelliger kanagurta. Next base: position 6,457 of record JANJYQ010166280.1, on the reverse strand, counting down.
GTAGTCGCCGAGCTTTGAGGTGCGTTTGTGTGCTCTTTATTCTTATGAACAGCAGAGGGTGTATTATATATCTGAAGAATGGAACACTACATCTCCTTTGTCAGGGTGCAGCCAGTCCTGTATGAGTGTCCAGAGTGGGCAAAACACCTCCACTACTCATCCACACAACCCTCTCCTTTGACAGTACTTTTGCTGATTGAAGACTTGAATTCTTTCTTTAGCCAAGTCTAGCCTTTTTGTTTTTTATCTCTCAGGGAAGTTAACTTGATGGATTGATCTTCTGAATGTGTGGTGGTGTGCCTGATTGTGCTTTGGATACAACCGACGCAGCAAGAGTCTGATGCACTGCCTCATTAGAAACCTCTAGCCATGATTTGACATTGAGAAAGCCCCTTTTTGATTAGAAGAACAATTTGAATCCTGACACTTTTAATTCAGTCCCGTTGCCATGCCTCCCACTAACACAATACGAGTTACTAATGGATAATCTGCTGGAAACTTGAGGTTTTCAGTGTGGTCTCACCCTTTAGAACCCTACTGTCTATTAAACACAAACCAAATACTAAGTCCTACATTTTACAGCATCTTTTAGTGGCAAAGCTCAAGTCTTGTAGCACTCTTGTCTTAGTTTTTCCAAAATCCCTTCCAAGACTTCCATGAGGGATCTTCTGATTCTGGCCTATGTAGGCAGTGTTAACTATTCACCCCATGTTTGGCATTACCCAGTCTTCTTTTGGGATGCTTCCTCTGCATATTTTACACTGAACAGTCATCTGGTTTTGGTCAGTCTAGGGTCTAAGTATAGAGGATGTCGTGTGCTGTACAAGGCATATTTGTGATTTATGATCCTGGGGTAAATAAAAATCGACTTTACTGTGAATCATTACAAAAAGCTAAACCGCCAGTTTGTAAGAATGCTTTTAAAATGATAATTTAATAGTTGGCTATGAGTTCACATGTACTGTGTGTTTTGAGGGCATCCGGAGTCATCAGTGTAAGGGTGTTGGAGGGCCTCCCCGGGCTTTGCAGAATGTCATCCAGACCTGAAAGAAAGGTCATTGGCCCTGCATGGTGACCCGGCCCGAGTTCCGTGTGTGCTTGTCAGGACCTGTGTGTGTGTGTTTGTGACCTCCCTTTCTCTCTCATCCTCCTATGGCAAATACAGCTGCGAGGCTATAGGGGGCGGAGACTTGCCCAACACATTAGGACGCCATCATCGATTAGGACGTGCGTCTGACTCTAATGCACCTATACCTTTTGGATGATCAAGCACTTACCTGATTGTGCTTAAATACATTTTCATGCTTTGACTTAAGTGTTAGGTGGTAGTCTGGTTTGGTCAGAGCAGCTCTTAAGGCGGTTGGCGGTTTGTCAAATTTGTTAAGTGTAAATTAAAAGGTCTTATAAAGCCACGAGCTGTATGTTAACTCCTGGCTCCTCCCAAGAAAAAGGCTGTCGTCCAAACTGCAGTGCAGGCGTACTCGGTACATTAACACAGTGTGATGGTTCTCACATCTTTAGCCAGCGTGCAGTGCTGCTGACAGTCTCTTTAATGATCTGTCATTTGCTGCTGATTAATCTGCAATTAAACCTTCGCTACGCCATGCCTGTCAAGCCGTCCATTTTAACACAACACCAGCACTTTTTTTTTCCTTTTGGTTTTGAAACAATGGACTATTTAAGTTACCATCACGAGTCAGTTGAAACTTTTGATTCTAGCTCCCTTATCTGCATGCGTCTCAAATATACAATTTAACAGGCACACACACATGATATCATAATGACTCAGGGTTGTGTAACAATGCTGCAGTTGCTAATGACCGAGGATAACATTGACACGTCCCAGACAAAATGTCAGCATCCTTCACTGGTACGTGATTCATGTAGAAGATGTGGAAACAAATAAAGGAGGCGCTCCTGTTGTTATTGTGTGTCCAGGATAGAGCTGATTAGTCACTGTGTCCAAAATATAGCCATAGTGTTGAAATGTAGACAAGAGCAAAATGTCTTGCATCATATTAGAGTCATCAGAAGAATTAAGGTTGTGACTAATGACAGTGTTTATTATATTGCGACAATATATATATATCTACCAGTTTGGTACTATCATGATACCCAGGCTGGGAAATGTGAGCAAAATTGGCATTATGACAGTGTCTGCAGTGAAATATGTAATATCAAAATAGACTTTTAAATCACGATGTTACCATGGTAGAGGTTTGCTAGTCGATGACTGTATGCCATCAGCCCAACCCTAGAAGTAATAGAAAACAGCACTATTTTCAATCTATTTGCCCAACCATTTGCCAGTGTCTTTATTCACTTTATTCACAGAGTTGGTTTCAGTTGTTTCATGCTGCAGTGTGTGTGTTGGTCAGCAGGTCTTGTTTGTTACTGATAGAGTTCGCTGCTCCGCTGTGCTAACGTTACCTTTGATTGAAGCTGTAGCAAGTTCATAGTATAGTTTGTTCCACTCACAAAGGGAATTATGTAGTCATTACATTCAAATGTGCATGTAAGTGCTGTCATTTTTTTTTGAAGATGGATCTACAAAGTCAGTGTGTGTTTGCTTTAGACTGAGTGTTTCACCACCATCGCAATTGAGTTTTGCTTTTTTTGCTCTGTTAACATCACCTATGTGATTTAACAACAGAACAACCAACCTTTGAGCTGATAGACTAGGGAAACTTTGATACAGTTGACAGTTAAAAAGAATGAAAGTAAAAGTATTGGTTTGGTAACTTTGACTTATCCAGGAAGTATTTTGATATTGAAATCTCTTTTCTAAGGGTGACCCAGTCAAACCATCCCTCTAGTTAAATAGATCAAACACAAGATATAGCAGCTTCACTTCTCACTTACATGGACTTCATGTAACTTCATCACTATGTTATTAATACAGACGCATCAGTTTGAAGCAGCATGTTACTGCTGTAACTACTGGAGGTAGAGCTAGTTTCAACTGCTTTATATACAGTTTGACCATAAATCAACATAAAACAGCTGTCAGCAGCTGTCCTCAGTCCCTGCAAGAAACCAGAAATGTTGTTTTCTTTTCCTGCTGCGGCACGACTAAACCGTTTCAGTAATAGTTAGAACCAATGAGCCATTGTTGGATGTTTACGTTTTTCAAAATAAAAGACTAAATATTATTCTCTGCTTTTTCTTGTTTTTCTGCTGTACTGAAACTGCACTGAATCATGACCCTAAAACCAAAGTCTGTACGGAGCGTGAACTTAGTGTACCATTCCATCCCTATTGTACATCAGCGGAAGGTTTTCTCGTACCCGTCTCGAGCTCAGATGTTCCAGTGAAGCAGATTCTCGATCGTGGGAGGGGGAAGGTCTGGATCTTTCAGATGCTTGATCACCGCTCTTTTTTTTTTTTTTTCTTTCTTTCCTACCCTGTTAAACTCTAAAACAGCCGTCGGCCCTTAAACGCACATTGAACTGCCATTCACTGACTCGGCCTCGGAGGACGTTCGTGTTACGAAGCAATCATTGTAAACGTTACCTGAACAACAAACACACAGCCACAAGTTTTATTCCATTCAAGAGGCGAGTAAAAGACCAGAATAAAGAAGTCCTGGAAAAAACTCGAGGAGACACAATAGATAGTTATTAATATAAGCAGAGATGTCGAAGGGGATAGCTGCCATGGCATTCATGGCACGGTGACAAATATTTATCATCTTTTATTTTGACGCCCATAATTACAGTAGAATTAGTTTGCTTGCGTTACCAGGGGAACTATATCACGCACTCCCAAATTGACCATTTCATTCCTTTCTATTTCACACCCTCTTCCTGAGCTCTCAGTTCTCTCAGCTGAGCAGAAATGCCAGGATGCTTACCTCATTTCCTCCCCTCTCAAGTGAAGTGAGGGAGGAAAGAGGGGAAGTCTGGGAGGAGGAGGTGGAGGGAGATGTGGGGTGGGGGGCAGCTGGAGACTGTACTGGCTTTGTTGGTGTTGGAAACTTTTCCTTTTCTTCTCCCTGTCGGGCTGCCTTGCCTCTCTTTGTACATTCAACAATGGCCTCCCTGTTAACGTTGCTGTCGCGGTCATACCATGTCTTCTTTTTTTCGTGTGTGTGTGTGTGTCCTAAGGTCGGCAAACAACCAAAACACACCGCAGGACCAGGCTTTTGATCCGAACTAATCCGGACACTGGCGCAAGGTTAAACCTGTCATTTAAACGTAGCCGCTGACCACACCCTCAGCTTTTCAGCTTGCTCCACACTTTAGTGAAGAGAGAGAGAGAGAGAGAGAGAGAGAGAGAGAGAGAGAGAGAAGGGAGAGACTGTTTGACTTTCATCCCACATCAGTCAATAGCTGCTCTGCTCAGCTCAGCCTGCCAGGAGGTTGTCGCTGCGCCTGTTTCACGATGCAGTGGAAGCCCTCACTAATGCGTCGACTGTCCCCCGGCCCCATAGAAGCCCAGGAATGTGCACAGAGGCAGCATTACACAGGAGACAGGCAGGCCAGGAATGCAGCTAGACTGATACTGCACCAGACTCAGCTGCTGCGTGTTTCACCGTTCACACTAGTCTCGTCTGCCATCACTGTTTTTGCCCCACCCCTCCTTCCGTGCCCGCGTACCTGTCCATTCACCGATCCGCTGTGCTTGTGTGTTCTCTTAAGGTGTGTCTCTACCCGCAGCAGGGCAGTAGTAATACAGTACAGACCTCTTCATCTCTCTGTGGGTGGTTTCCACTCGGCCTCGGTCATATGTAACTCCACACACTCCACACGCTGCTGTACCACTTATAGAAACACGGCTCACTAGTGACTCTGCGCTGGCTAAGTTTAGACTCGGTAGAATCCCGGGTCTAATTATCAGCTCAGTGGAGTGGCAGGCATTCTTCTGCACTGCTGAGTCACTCAGGGTGGTCTCACCTCTCTCAAAAGAAAGGTGCTGGTTTACCTTTTCCACACCTTTATAAAAAGACACAGAGTGAATACAGAGAGGTTTGCCCTTTTTTTTTTTTTTTTTTCTTTTAAAGATTTTTTTGGCACAGACGCCTTCACTGTAAAGTTGGTAGACAGGAAACGGGAGAGAGAGGGGGTAGACACTCAGAGAAAGGGCGCCTCGGCCAGGACTCGAACCGGGGTCCGCTGCTTAAGAGCACTGCTCCACATGGCATACGCTTCAACCACTGCTCCACTGAGCGAGCCGGGTTTGCCCTTTTTATAATTTCCCTTCTATAGTCGGTTCTGACCAGGCTTTACCAGGTTTAAACAGCGTGTCCAAGCTGGAAAATAACTGGGAGACTCCTTTAGCTGATTGTTTGTTTAGTGGCTTTCGAGAGCCACTTAACTCTTAGCAACATACAGGTTGTTCAAAGTGTTTGTTTGCCAAAGTTGATAATACAGGAAGTGTTACTGAGAGGACGGTGGATGATTAAATGACCTCGGGGGGCCTCTATTAGTTACGGCGGCGTTCAAGTAAACGCTACACATGACTAATACTTACCGATGTCTGATAAGCATAGTAGAGCATGAGCGGTATATTAGTCAAAGATATATTGGTATCAGCGAATATGAAAGTTTAAAAGTTAAATAGGCAGCATTTTATGTATATTTGTATCGTTTAAAGTCATTTAATCATTTTAAAGGAAGATTTCAACTAAAACTTAAAACCATGATTGTGTCTGACCACATTTTGCCATCATGAATAGCTTCATCAATACAAAATAATTGATGACTTTCAAAAAATAAAATGTATATAAATATATGTAAACCTTTAAATCACCAGTCTACAGTAAATTTGCGCAGCGTGTGAAAGTGGTGTGCTCAGTGAGAGTCTTACTCTCCCAGGCCGCAGTAGGTCATCTGAGGTCAGTCCTGAATCTGTTCCTCCGTGGAATGCCTAATGAAACCCCCCCCGTCCCTAAGGAAAACTCTGGCACGTCTACCAGCTCCCATCGCTCTCTCTCTCTCTCTCTCTCTTTCTCTCTTGTTCTGGAGAGGATGCACACACTTTACTGTATTCAATTATGTCATACTCCAGACCCGCTCACGTCAGAGTTGAACTGGTGATTAAGCGAGATTACCCAGAGCCTTTTTCTGATGAAGTTATGCGGGGTCGCTGCAGTGGTTAAATTCTGTATGTGGAGCAGTGTAACACATGCTTTGTTAGACTAGTTTTTTTTTTCTTTTACCACATAAATTAGCAAAGTCGTTCAAACCGTTGCTGTAGCAGCCATAAAGAAATAATGTAAACCACAGATGTTATAATATAATTAGTTTCTAAATACCATATTGGCCTGAATTTAAGGTGACCCTGATTATAAAACGATGTCCCATTTTCTCACAGCTGTGTAAGAAAAAAACACTTTTTGCACATTACATCTTAGTATTATAATCACACCCACTCCTACCAGGCGCTCGGAGGCGGTCAAAAATGATTTTCTCTAGCAGTTAACATTTATAAGACTGTCGTTTGTGTTTTTTATCAT
>JANJYQ010165821.1:0-10209 GCA_024605255.1 Rastrelliger kanagurta | reverse complement strand
AAAAAAAAACAATACGTTCTTTGTGCATAGTTCAACCTTGAAGCCCCCGCAAGATGATTTTCACTTCCTTTTTATCTCACAGTTGGCAAAACAGACATTTTGCTAGTTGATTGCTTTCATGAATAATTAATATTCGAAACCTTATCTCATTATGCACGTGAAATAAGTACAGGTGTGGGGAAGGAGCAAAAGATAACGGAGTGGAAGCACTGAAAGCATTAAGTGTCAATCAACGTACCGGCGGACAGTTGTTTGCAGGGCTCGGTGAAATAAAGCTGCACTATTTATTTGAGCTTCTGTGAAGTTGTCAGTACTCTGTTATAGATATTAATATTGAGTATTGAATATCAGATATTGGTCTGATACTTACTCAAGTAATGATTAGTAAATTTATATCTATGTATTTAAATCTTCATTTGTCACATTTTGTTTTATAAAGTTAGAAAAGCCATGTTTTGGTCAAGCCTGAAGCACTTGAAAGAATGATACCAGTCTCTTCCACAAACTTAATTTCACACTTCACCATCTCATTGTTGTTCCTAATTTGATTTCACTCCTATGAATTCAAACTGGAGGATAGTGAAAGTTATAAGCTACAGTGACAAAAGGCAATTACATTGCTGCTTTTTTTTTTAAGCATACAGACTGTAGCCTATAGCTACTGTCAGAGCTGCTATAGAGTCACACTGCCATGTTGTAGTAGTAGTTCATTAAGGAGTCTCATGGATCCCTACTGGTATGAAGTTTAGTTGCATTATCTCATGGGAACAGAAATCCTTGGTGGAGGTTATTGCAGAGTGGTCTTTTTGCATAATTGCAACTATTACATATACTAAAACTGGTGAGGGAATTATCAAGTAAATTATCGAGTTTTAATGGCTGATGTGGAATTTTATAGCTCACTGGTGATGGTAGCGTTAGTATTTTTGGGAACACAGGAGAATTTGTTTTTGCTGTGGTTCAATATCCCAACTTTATGGTTGTATAAACATCAATTAAAATTAAGAAAACTTTTATCAATTCAGTTTTAACCTTTTTGCTTCCTTTTACACTGATGTTGTAAAAAGAATATGAGGGGACCCATTTGGGTGTATTGTCAAAGTCTGGGGTATGTTAATGATAAAAAAAAAACCCCAAAAAACATCATCGTCCCCTTCTTAAATGTTGATTATTTTTTAAAGAATTTGAATCCTTCAAATGCCAGTTTTTGACATGTCTTTGCAGTCATCATACAAAATGAACGTTAGCTAGTTATATTGTTAGATTGCCACGTACGTCCATCCGAACTCCATTGTTACCAAGGCTTTAGACAATATGTCTTCCTTAATATCATTGTAAATTTGCTGTACCTGAAAACCGTCAGTAGAATCATTCACTTCTTTCATATTATATATGCTTGGTACCTACACAGCCAATCTGGGCATTTTAGATACAGTATATCAGCCACTGCCATTTAAAATAAATGTGTGAATCATCAGCATTTCTCATACATAGAGAAAATAGAATTGGACCAAATATATAGTTAGTATATTGACTTGGTAGTTTAGCAAGTTATTTTAACTTTTGATGTATTATCCCCTGTGCCAATATTTGTTTTAATTTATATAGAATCAGTGTAAAGTTTGAACTTAGTTCCTCATTCAAGTGTGTCCAAAGGTTTCAGTTCTGACATGAATATTTGATTAATAATGCTTTCTAATCTCTTTTTTTCTAGGACGTGGTCTGGGGATTGAATTCTTTGTTTACTGTAAGTTTTCCTTGTTTTCTATCTTTATTAACATGAATATGTCGCTAAAGAAACTACCTTGAAAATAAATCATCTTTCACTTACTACTAGTACATAGTCAATATTGTACATAAATATGTATCCTTTTGAATGTAATAAAAAGAGGAAAAAAACTAACTTGTATTTATACACAAATTTGCCCTACAATACTTTGTTTTAATCAGGAAATCTTCAACCAGAGAGCCATTATTGGACTGAAGAGTACTTCACTGGTTTATTCCCTGAACAAATAAACCAGTTATTGAGGTTTCTTTTTTTAAGTTGCTCCTTGTATGCAGTTGACACCAGTGACATCAGTTCAAACTCAGATCAAATAAAATAAGGCTATTTTTTTAGCTCTCTTAATAGCTGTAATAAGACCATTATTTTTGACTTTGGGGAAATTATCTTTCTCATTATGAAGAACTGCTTGATAATAGGGATAATATGATCACGGAAATTAGATCAGACATTATGTCTGTGTATGGTTCACCCGCTGTATGTGTCCTTGGGTCAGGTCTTGTCAGAGGACTCAGAGTTAGACGGTAGTTCAGTCCAAATTACTCACAAAAAAAGAGAATAGATGCATAATCAGATTTAGTTTTATGTCGGATGGGGTAAAACCCATCATATTTTTTATGAGGGCTTGAGATTTCCCTCTCTTTATATGAATGGAATCATTCCTATTAAATATCCAATAAATTGACATTATATTACATTTTTAACAAAACAGCACAATATGTGGCTTTTATGTAATAGATCATTTAAATATTTGGATGGCAAAGCAGTCCCCTAGTTACTTTGCTGATTACAAGGTGGCATAAATCCAACATCCTCACTTACCCTGCGGTCTGAACTGTGTCTGCGATGATAATGTTGATGGTAATCTGCACTGATGCATGGCCGTGCCCTAAATCTTACCTCTTAATCAGGAAACAACCTCTTGGGTCATCATCATTGTTTTGTCTTTGTTTATCTCAAACACTGTGCCTCCTGCCTCACTTGCTGCGCGCGGCATCAATAAAACATCAACGTCATTATGCCTTTTTGGTTTGCTGTAGTTGCAGAATAGGGGGTGACATTGCGGACAGTAAATTGTGCTGAAGTGGCCAATATCTACCTCAGCAGTTTTTTTCATTGGGAAACTGAAATTTGACCCATAGATATAAGTATTGAACACAGCAAAGTTCTCCAATAAGATGTAAATGAATCAGCTGTCTTGATCCATATTTGCATTGTTACTTTTTTCTCTCCTTGTGACTTCTCCTCTTTGCCTCTGCTGCTGTAGGACCTGTTGAACTTTGATGACCCGTTGAACATTGATGCAGCAGAACATCATCTGAGAGACAAGGTGAGGCTTTAAAATTTTGATCAGCCGCAAGAAGATTGGTGACACATTTAGGACAACCCCAGCTTAATCTTTAATTCTGTTTTATCATCAAACGTAGACTCAGTGCAGGCAGCATCTTCAGGCACTGACTTGCAGATTATTTCCTTCTCGAGCTTCTTAGTGGTGTCTCAACTCTCCATAACTGTAACCATACCCTAACTCTTGTGTTGCCTGCAGAGAAAATTGCATTTGACAAAGACATATATACTTAGTGTGGAAACTACATTTTCTGCTGTCACTGTCAGACGCCTTGCAAGCACCAAGCTATACTTGTCTTTGTAAGTGGTGTTATGTGATAACCAGGATGACGACAAAAAAAAAAAAAAAAAAGCACACAGCAGATCCTCTGAGCAGAGAGGCGTGTTATATTCATGGAGTAGGAGCGTATGATGTTTGTTTTGTTTTAAAGAAGGCACTCGCTCAAGCACAAACATTTAATTTTGTGCTTCAACAGTAGACAACAAGACTTACTTGGTGTGATTTTTGTGTGTGTGTTTGTATATGGACATCTACATATCTGGATGTGAGCGTGTTTATCTCGTAAATAGAGTTAATTTTGAATTTAGCGATAATACCCAAGAACCCTTAAGGCTGATTCATGGTAGATCGCTCAACACTCATAAGTAAATTTCACTCGACTTAAAACAAGTGCTTTGACTTGGCACACCTGGTAAACTTTCACGCAAGTACGATTGAGTGGTGTTACTAACTTTGCCTTGGAGATCCTAGTTTTCACTGAACTTTTCTGTAACTTCAGATAGCTTGTAAAATCATTGATTAATTATTACCCTGTGAGGATGATATACCATGGACACGACTGAAATCTTTTGCCAAAGGATAAATTTAAAAAGCTTGATGGTACTCTTTATCAGCTTTTACCCTTTAGGCCTTTTTTATGTGCACATTAATAGGTGTTGAGTTGGGGGGAATGGTTGAATGCCTGCCTCCCTCTTAGTAAAACAAGTATACAAAACGATTCTATAAAATGGGCACCCCGGCTAACTAATTTTTAAGCTATTAATGCTGTTTCTCCCTATAGGTCTTCTTTCATTAATTTCTGCCCTGTGCATTAGCTCCCCTCCCCTCTATTCAATTTTTCGATCAATGCGTCACACGGGGACAGAAAATGTCAAGGAACAGATACTCTCCGTGTCTTGCTTGCAGTAATTACTTTCCTGGATTGCCAACCGGACTAATGTAGCTCTGCGGGGAGGCTGCTGACTAGGGAAATCAATTTTTAGTTCAGCCTGAAATGGGGCGAGCTGAGAGCATTTTAAAGTACAGTATTTAACCTTTGGCACTTTGTACATACCCTTTTTTGTGATGCGTTATGATGCATTGGGGTGTACCCAGTAGTGCGTGATAATGGTGGCCGTGTGACTCCATTAGATTTGAAAGAGTTTGTCTGCATGTGTTTGTGTGAGAGGGAAAAGAGAAGGGAGCAGAGGGTTAGTGATTGCCAGTTTGTGGTTGGGGTTATGATTGTTTAGATGAGTTTACATGCCTCAGGTTTAGGACAAGACGGTCAATTTGGAGACTTTTACAGAGGAAACAAATAAGGCCTTTTAAATTTTAGGCGTCAGAAACTCAGATTCATTTGTTAGTGACACAAAGCGTCTCAGCTAGAACTGTAACAATTGATCAATTAAAAGATTAAAAGAGATAATAATCGACAGATGAATCAATAATGAGAATAATCATCAGTGTCAGCTCTAACCCCAAACATTTCTCAGGCTGTGAGGAACAGTTTACGTTGCTAAATTACTTGCAGTGCGGTAGATTTATGTCCTAATACACAAGAAGATACACCAGAAGGAGCCTGGTCTCACGCAAGTACAAAAAGCACATTCATTTACTTTTTAGTGTTATTTCCCAGTTGCACTAATTCTTTAATATTTCACACATAAGACGTGGAAAAAGGCACTTGTATGCAGGGAAGCAGCAGCAGTTCATCCGATGTGCAAGTGATGCAGGACAATTTTACGTGTGTTGCACATCATTGAATTGTTGCTAAGAGAGAGAAAATGATTAAGTGGCATGATGTTGTCAGCCTAACAAAAAAGCCAATGATTGAACAAGCTTTAAAAGTTGTGGGAAATTTCTCGGGAAACTATTTTTATAAACGGATGAAAACCTATTTTTCACGCCTGTGTATGAAGAGCTGCTGATTGCTGTTGCTGTCATAAAATCAGCAGGCGTCATTCACACAATGCGTCTGATGACATTTACTGATTACAGAAGCAGTTTGATTTGATGGGATGGAAAAATAACATGATTTTTCAAAATCTTGGAATTAATTTATTGTTAATGAGTTTTCTCATTCCTCTCGTCTTCTAGCATTTAACATTTTCTCAGCAAGTTCAAGTGCTTATTTCTTCATGTCTCTGTACATTTAGCATACAGTTGTATTATACATCTATTTTATCTACAGCTGCTACTTTACAGATTGAAGTTTCCTCAGAAATACTCAGTGTGTGCTGCACTAAAGGAAACAATTTTTTTCAACCACAAAACCTGAAAATTTAAATTTCAATAAAGTCTTTGTGGAAGTTATGTTGTTGATTCAGTCTGCCGCTGTGGTTCTCAGCAGTCACAACAACTGAAAACACAAAGTCATCCAGCCATGACCCACTCCCACTGAGTTACAGCCTGCTGTAATCAACTTCGGCAGCAACCGGGTGGAGCTGTGGGAGTGTGTGTGTGTGTCTGTCTGCTTGTGTGTGTATATATATGTATATTTTTGTGTGGAGGCTTTTGAAGTGGAGCTTCTCCTGCGGCTGCTCTCTGAATACATTTGCTGGTTAAAGTGGCTAAAAGGAAACATCCTCATGGGCAATTTAATGTGAGAGTGTGTGTGTACAGTGTGTGTGTTTATGTGTGTTTAGCTTGTCGATGATAGAGTGGTATTGTACCATTGTTAGTTGTGAGTGGGAGTGTGTTGAGTTAGGAAGGATGACACTAAAATGGAATAAGCTTGAAAGAGTCTGCAGCTCAGGCATAAGCTGTGTTTACACATGCATGAATATTTGAGTGAGGGGGTTACCAAAGACTAGAAACACCACCAAATAAATAATATGGTCTTATGCGGAAACTTTACACTGATAATGGCTGTAAAAAATGTAGTGGAATTGAATTGAAATGAATTGAATTGTACAGCTGTCTCAAATAAACTGGTAACAGCATATTTCAACGGTCATCTATTGAGATTTAGATGTTACTTCATGATTTTTTTCATACCGACTTTGATCACGTTGCATTTCAGGAAGGCCACTACATTAGAAGGGCACGCAGATTGGTTGTCATGGTTACTTCCCTGTGTGATATAGAGACAGACAGCAGCTTGATATTTGTTAATTTTTTGCAATGCAGAGCAATTTCTTGCGGAGAAATGGAGAGAGAGAAAGCGAAAGAAAGGGACATGTTCAAAAAACGGAAAAATCGTATCCCAGATTTAGTTTCCAAAATGGTCATGTGGCTTGCTATTGGAATTCTTTACACACCTGTCTCATTTTGGCATAGCAACATTGTTTAGCAAAATCAACCTTATTCAACAACACAGTTAGTGCCACATCCAACGCAGTCCTTTCAAAATGGCGGCGGTGGATATGTGACGTTGGAGCCGAATGTGCCATGAAGTCGACTTCTCAATCCCAGTCATGGCCGTATGCACAGTGTGTGTTACTGAAGAGTAAAAGAGGAAAACATACCCCTAAAATGTCAAAATAAATAATCATAAATCATAATTTGAAAGTGCTGGTCGCTTTACAGAGAGCATAAATGAAACAGGAAACTGTGTGAGGCATAGTGCACAGGCTCTTACCCTTTAGCACAGCGCCAGCAGCATGAACACGAGCGCCGTCATTTAAATGCCAGATGTCCACAGAACGGCCAGAAAGGCCAGACTGCCTCAAAGCCAAAGAGTTCAAAAGTCTGCAGTGCGACACAAGTAGACTATACCCCAGTGTTTCAACGGCAAATATCAGCATCATTATATTCGTAACATATGCCAAGAGATTTTTTAGATATGCAGTAATCTGATATCGATTATCTGTCCAGTTCGGTGCGACTTAGTGGGACCTCGGTGGGTTGGGACTAATCAAGCGTGAGAGTTCATTCATCCCATCGTCGCCCCCAACATACTAAATGCTTCATTATCAATTTCAGAGGCTCACAGACCTTTCACACTGTCTCTCTCGTACGTGCTCTCTGGCTCTGTTCGAAATCCCAAGTGGGTTAGCCCCGTCAATCAATAGTCAATCATGTCAAGCACGCACACATACACACAAACACGTACACACACTCACATGGCTCCTGATCCTCCCTTTAGCTTTCCTTGTGCACATGAACAACAATCACTGTGGTCTTGTACGGTCATTACCCGCACAATAAGATACATCGACCTTGTTCCCGAGTCACATGAGATCACAACACAACAGAAACAACATTGTTCACAGTTTATTGTTAAATTTGTTTCTTTGTTTTTAACTTTAAAACTTTTTATAGTCATGCTGTTATAGTTGCAGTTGCATTGAGTTGTTGTTATCCTTATTCCGTTGAGGTTTTTGTTATTAGGTTTTTTGTAGCTTCCTCCTTATTATTACCCACCTAGTTCTTTAAATTGTGTCCCTAGTGGTTTATAAGGAGCACCGTGTTGATAATGACGTGATACTCGATGAACATGATGGAGATGATCTGCGTCCTTACATGTTGTATATGACCATGTCTTTACTGCAGTCATGTCAAATAGTAACTAAAAACTATAAATAATTGATCATTAGCATCTTGTCTAGGGAGGTCAATTTATAAATGATATAGTCAAATGTGTCTCTAGTTACCTCATTATGTCATGTAGGGAGTGAGATAAATATTTTGTTGTCTTAGTTTGTGAGTATAGCAGCAGTGGCCCCTGTGATATGTGGAGGATTAAGTTGTTCTGAATGCGAAGTGGAAATTATTGTGGTAACAGTCCAAACCCAAAGAAAGTCAGTTTACTATCACATTAAACTGAAAACACATTTACTCTTTTTTTTTTAAAGTTACTGAAATTATGAATCTATTACCAAAAATAAACACTCCCTGACTTTTTGATTAGCTGGCCCAGTTGTTTCAGCTCTACTTTATTGTAAGGTAATTATCTTTACTTGCCCAAACAATTTTCCAAAATTAATGAGAGAAGGAGCGAGCCAACACCAAGACTTACACTGCTAAAATATACTCAGCAGCAACGGATGAGCAGCAAGATGATTCAAACAAATTTATTTCCTGAGTAGAAAGGAGGGAGGGTATTGTTTATGCAAATTGCGACAGGAGAACAATGCAAATTAAGGAAGAAGGTGAGGCACATCTTAACTTGATGTCACAGCAGCCTCTCCTCTCTGTGCAGAAGTGGGATGTAATAAGGAGACGGACCTCTCTGAGCTGGAGGAGTCTGGTTTAAGGCCCCGCTTCAGCAATCATCCACGCTGCTGAAGTGTGCTTGAGAAAGTCACTGAATCCTCGTCAGTGTTGAGGATAATGCATCGCACTAATTATCCTGTTCCTTCAGACTGGTGCTTGCATCACAGCAGTGTTGTTATCTGATGGTGTTACATCCGCCCTCATACTGTGTCCTCTGTGAGTCAGAAAGTTAGAATTTAATGCAGCGGGATCTTTTTGCCATTAAACAGATCATTATTTTGATTAACCCTGTCTCTATTTAGCTTTCATATACAATGTTTATTAGAGCTTGTATGAACTTCTTTGATTTTCCTGCAGTATCGTGTGTTGTTATTCACAAAAAATACATATTAGAAATGCAGTACTGTGTGTGAGAAGTATGTTAGTAGGGCTGAGTAATAAACCAAAATTATATTGATAGTGATATTTAATAGATATTGTCTTAGATTTTGAATATCATAATATCATGATATAGATTAAGTGTCTTTTCTTGTCTTTAAAGGCTGCATTACAGTAGTCATCTTCTGAACTGTTCTATTGTCTACCTTTATCCACTTAGTCATTACAGTATATCCACATTACTGATGATTATTTATCAAAAATCTCATTGTGTAATAAATATTTTATGAAAGCACCAATAGTTATCCCTACAATAGGGAGGGAGGGAGGAAAGAAGGAAGGAAGGAAAGAGGAAGGAAGGAACGAAGGAATGTACGAACGAAGGAACGAACGATCAAAACAGATGGGTCAATTTGACCCAGGAAGACAGCAGGAGGGTTAATCAAAGTATAAAGAACACCTTCAACACTACAAGATCACATACGCAACATAATAATAAATCCTTCAATATCAATTAAACTGTACTTCATTTTTATGGAGAATGTCACTTCCTGTAAATCTTTCCTCTAATTCTCACTGGGTTGTATATATTTTGTTAAAGATTAGACTCACATCAAAGGGCTCAGTCAGTAATTTTTTTTTATAAGGGGTGGCTTCCTGTTTTTCAGTATGTCAGAAGGATGAACTTTCCACATAACCTTGATGAAGAGGTTAATAAACACAGGCTGATCCTTCCTCTTATCTATGAAATTTAATCAGAGTGATCGTACAGTCTTGTTACTGTCTCTAATTTCCCTTCCCCTTTTTTCTCTCGTCTTTTTTTTCTCTTTTTGTGCATACAATCATCAACTTTATTATTTATTGTTGTATGTTTACAGTTAAAGAAAAAAGTAAGAAAATACACAAATAATATGCAGGTTAATGTTATTTTAATGCCACAAAAGTAAATCATTGGGTAAACTGATCATCTCTTTTACTTGGATGATCATAAGTCTTCTGTGACTTCTTTGATTTTGACAACAATAACAAGGAATTCCCTTTATTGGTTTTAAATAGTTACTTAAAAAATACTCTGATGGTTTTAGCTTAAAGTCATAAAGAGCATGCGCGGCATAACGTCTGCCCGCTCAGCCATTATAGCCACAGACACTCTGCAACTGGCGAGTAATGGCTGTTATCAGATGTAAACAGAGTTATCTGAGGTGAGTGACTCCATACAGAAACACAAAGTTTATACTGTTTCACTACACTGTAAGAGTTCAACGTGCACAGTGGTGTC
>JANJYQ010165794.1:701-23978 GCA_024605255.1 Rastrelliger kanagurta | reverse complement strand
CTGGGGATGATGTGCAGAGGAAATGGGTCAGCATGGCTGAGTGGAGAGAGACGGAGGGAGAGAAAAATGAACAGAAGAGAAGGAGCAGAGGATAGAAAGGAAGGAACAGGAAGGTATCCTTTTGGAATATCACAGGTGGTGTGTCCGCAGCCGGGACTGAATAGGGGATGGATGGGCAAGTGTGTATACGGGTGTGTGAGACAAAGTGACAAGGTTAAATAGGTGCTGTAGTTAAGGTCGGAGGTTGAAAGAAGGTGGCGGACTGAGAGGTCTGCAAAGGTCAGGAATAGGGGCTGCAGCTGTGATACAAAAACTAGAATCTGTAAATATACAATTTCATTTAAGACAAAGGGTCAGAAAATCTTCTGTACACATGCAACGCTGATATTTTTACACTAGAATTATATTCCTGGCATTGTGGCTAAGTAGCTGAAACAACATTAAGACTGTCAAGGGAGATACAGTTTAAATAAGTTAAAATTTAATGGTCAAATGAATATATAAAATGTAATGAAAAAATAAAGAGCAAAAAAGAACAAAAGTCCCATTTCCACTGAGAAAGTTCCTGGTACTATTTTGGGGACAGGAGTTTCTAGCAGACATATGATAAGCTCTTGTGGGGATTTGAATGTTCATGTTTGTTGATCATCTGACTAATTTGCCACTGACTTCAAGAATCCGCGGGCAACTTTTAATTTAACTCAATCTGTGGATAAATCAACCCACACTTCAGATCTTGTTATCTCGCTTGGGCTGTCAGTCTTCCTCGAAGAGATTTTTGAGACTGCAATCTATGATCATTTCCCCATTGTTTTTGAACTGACAGTTCCCCACTCAGTTGGTAAACCTCTTGCTCCATCCTGTCAGTGGCGCATCATCACTTCTTCCAAACCTGATGAATTTACTGCAGCTTTCAAGGACTCACAGCTTTTTGCCTTGAATGACTTGGTTTTTCACCTCTCTGTCCTGAAAAATTACCTCACCACCTTCCACTCTACTTGCTCTGAGATCTTAGACTCTATTGCTCCTATTAGGCAAAAATCTGCCAAACCAAGAACAGATCCGTGGTTAAACGACACCACCTGCACGATCAGGCAACGCTTCAGGCAGGCAGAATGCAGATGGAAGAAGGACAAACTGCATGTGTCTTAGGAAATGTTAAGGGATTGCCTTTTTGAGTATCAGAGGGCTGACCCATGACATGTTTAATGTGAAGATTTCTACTTTGTGAAGCAATGATCATACAGTATGCCCAGACTTTCAAGACCACTTGCTTGTTTTGTGCTTTTTCCTATTTCTCCAAATGCTCACTTCTCACATGAATCAGATATACTATTTATCTGGTTAGATCTTACAATGGACAGCGCACAAACCTACTTTGTAGAGACTGTAAGATGATAATGGCAAAAACAGTCATTTGCAATAACAAATTCTGGCCTGGCCCATGGAAAATAACCAAAAATACTGTTTTTACCCTCAGATTTTCTAATGTCAGACATATTATAGTAATTAATTAATTTGAGAAGTGCAGGCAAGCATATTTTCTTACTTTCAGACAATTTCCCCTAGTTCTTTGTCTGGTTGGCGATCACACATTCATAGTGGATGAACAGAAATGACAATGGTATCAACAATGGAATCTTCTTATCCAACGAATTTAAGAGTGTGAAATAGCATTTGTCCCAAAATAGCAAACTATTAATTTAATTCGGACGAGAGGGGCTGTTTTGAGGGAATCTGGACAAAAATAATTTAAAAAAAATCCTAAGGACAGATCCACCAGGTAAAACAGTGTATGCAGACACTCCAGCAAGACACAAGTCTAGTCTAAACCTGAAATATCATGTCAGTGTGTCAAGAAAATAACTCGCAGTGTCTTGCCTTGAATCAACACGATTATAAGAAAAGTATGATATTTTGATAGTGGTCCACTTCTAATGACATCTCCACTTTGTCTTCAACTCCATCATTTAATCTAATTTAATCCCTAATTTGCAACCCTGTGTCCCTCTATTCATCTCACATTTTTTTTGCCCACTTTCTCAGCCTTTTGTGCTCCTGCACCAAACAAACTCACACAACTCCATCCTTCACTTTTTTCTCACCATCTCATTCATTCACCTTTTCTTTCCTCCTCTCTACAGAATCTCTTATCATCACATCTTCTGTTTTCTTCTCTCCACCTATCTTGCCGTCTCCTTTTCTCCCTTTGCCTCTACACCTCAGCATCAATAGAGGGCCCATCTGTTCCCATACATCACGCACTTCATTTCAGTTTATTAGCTGGGATAAATCATAAATATTTCATTATACATCACGGGCGGCTGTCGCCTGCACACTGACAATTTATCACCGCTGCCCTCTCTGCCGGCTTGCCACGGCAGCTATAAGCTTTCCAGTCTATTAAACAAGATTGATACACTGTGTAAATTTAGATATTGGGAATTTCTTCACAGACCACTGCTCTGTACTGATAGGCCGGGGTAACAGGGGAGGAGAGAGAGGATAGAGAGATGAGGAGGGGAAGCAGAGGGGGGAGAAGAAGAGCTTGGTTGGGTGTAAATATCAGTAACAGGGTATTTACAGTTTCTCCTTTTCTGCTCCTCTTTAGTGTGAGAGAGAAAAAGAAAAGAAAGAGCAGGAATAATCTTGTTACAATAATGTGGCTCTCTCTTCTTACAGAGATAGATATTGGAGGAAAAAAGAGCTGTTTACATATACATGTATAAGCTGTTACTATGTGTTTGCACATGTGAGTATATGCAAAAGCAGACAGATAAAACTGCCATTTATTCATGCATCTGGCGGCACGTGTTTAAGCATAGAGGAAGGAAATTGCATTAATGATTGACAAAGGGTTGAAAACTTACACTCAGACAACATACTTGTATTGAGTTGAAGTACTTACACAGGACTCTTTGACCTTGTCTCTTTGAGGAGGATGAAATAACGAGGGATAGTACAGCATGTTTGGAGAGAGGTACAAGAGGGAATAGTGATTGGAGAACACAGACTGATAAAAGAGGGAAGAAGGGTGGGAGAGAGATTGTTGCGAACTGTGTTACTAGGACGTGCACACATGTAGAAGTTTGTACATACACACACACATATATATATTGTATGTACACACACAGTGCAAAAATACATACACACACACACACACACACACACACACACACACACACACACACACACACACACTTCAGACATCAGAGACTCTCTGCCATTATGTGCTATGGCGTCGGAGGCAGATATGGCCGAATGGCTTTCTTAATTAAAACGATAAGAGGCCTAATTGCACTGGGCTTTCATCTCATTCTGAGGCATTAAAGAAAGTGAAGGCACACAGTGTGGAAAAAAAGAAATAAAAACAGATCAAGACTTTAACTGAGGATAGAGGGCAGAGAAACTTCCATAATGTCTTTCAGACATTTCAGCAAGAAAATGACATTAGTTTGAAAAGAAAACTTCATTGTGTTACAGCATGACTAAAATTCTAGAAATTCAACACTCTGAACTATTTCAAGCCATTATTTATCACTCTGGTAAGAGGAAAAAACAAAACTGTGTACAACAGTTTTTAAAAATCCAGCTACAGAAATTTAGATTTTAGAGTGGAATTTGAAATGAACACTGGTGATTTGTAACCATTTCTGCAGTAATTCATTTCTTTATCAAGGTCTGCATTTATGTCATGGTTGATTGTTTCCAAGTAAAACCAAGCACATTACACTGAACATAGTGGAGGAAAGAGAGATGAGAAATACAAATTGGCTGTGTGTGGAAATTAGTGTATGAATATAAAAATGCTTGTGTGAACTTCAGAAAGGTTAAAATACTTAGTAACAGTCCTAGAAACCATGTTTGTGCATCTGAACAGTATGTTCCTTTGTGAAAGAGAAACAAAGAACATCTGTTCATGCTGAAGCATATCCTGCCGTGCCTGTTTGGGTATAACCATGCATAGATTAGTCGCAACAACTCCTAGAGGTTGGTGAGAGATAAAGGAGTATTTGCCCCATTCTTCTGTGCTCACTCCTCTTCAGCATCTTCTATGTCTGTATCAAGTGCGAGTGTGCCATAGTCTGAGCATTAAAGTAAGTGTGACCAGAATTTTTTATTTCCTCAATGAAATTAAGTGCAATGGGTGAATTGTCACAACAGCTGCCATGGAAGAAGATGGGTGGATTGGGAAGGCAAAGTAAAAGTTGCACAAATGAAGCCAGGCCATGTCTGTTAAACGCGTTATTAAAGACATTAATGCAAAACCATTTCAACGACATTGTCGACATTTTTTTAAAAAAAAAAGCAAGGTTAACGCATTTTAATTTCCTGAGCCTTTTTGTCCCTTCTACTCTCTCGTAGCCAGCTCCACTAGTCTATAGTAGTGCTATGCTTCGAAGTAGCTGACTGTACGTACCGCAGTGATGGAGAGAGAGAGAGTGTTACTGGACTTTTGCACAGCTTGTTTAACTAAAAAAAAACTTCCTGATGGTTCAGTTGACAAGTCAAAAGAGTGCTAGAGCTCTGGCACAGCCAAGTGAGCTTCAGTTCTGCCAGAGTAGGGAGTGTGGGAATCGCTTTAGGAGTCCAGACTGGAGTGTAGATCAATGCTAGAGTGATGGTACTAACACTGCGCATGCTCAGTTAGACAGCCCACCAAAAAGAGAGAGGATATATTGAGCATCCGGTAGTGCTTTTATCAAGAAAAGTTGTTTTGGAGGTATGAAAGTAGCTTTTTTCATGAGCTGTATTTTTGTCATACTGCTCTGACCTTTTATATTTTATACCTAGTTTGAATCATTGCTTTGTTGGCTATTCAGTGTCATGGTTAGCAGTGTCAGTGTCAGTGTGGCTGGCTAGCACATGATGTTTTGTCATGACTGATAGCATTGGGACAGTTGCAACTGTTGCAGCTGCCCCCATGCTAAGTAGGCTAGTCATATGAAAACTGTATTTTTCAGGCATGTTTGCTCTTGGACTCAAGAGTGGTGAGTGCAGTCAGCGCGTTAGGGACGAAAAGGCTGCAAAATGTATTTTATCGGCTTATCTGTGTATCTGTGCTGATACCGATAGTCATAAAAATTCAGAATATCGGCTAGGCCGATAATTGGTCGATCCCTAAGTCACACTAGTCATTAGGAGTGAACGGGGATACAGGTTGACTACAGTCGTTAGGCATGATGTGTGGTTGCCAGTGAACGACAGTCGTCATGTTCGTTAAAGTCACCTGAGGTTAATTTCAGGCAGCCTTTGTTTTTCATTCTTCTAGGTATGGCTGAAAGTGCAGCGCTGTAAATGGGAGATAGATGGTGTCTCAGACCCCTCCCCTGTTCAAGGAAAGTTTTTCCACCTTCTTTAACCCATCTTTCAAACCATCTGTCCTCTCTGTCTAAGATTTTAACATTGCTGTCTTCAAAGGAGTGATCCTTTTCCTTTAGATGCAAGTAGACAGTGGAAACTGGACCTGAGGAGTTTGTCTTCTTCACTGCAAGTCCTTGTATTCTTCACTGCATTGGACTGCACACACTAGATTGCTTTTTTGGGTATGTGGTATCCTGTCTTTGGGGTGTACCAGTTTTTGTCGGAGAGTGTTACTGGGTTTGAAACAAACAGGGATTTGATTTTTTGTTTTTGTCCACTGAGTTTATGTGCTCAGTGAAAGGCTGTAACTCTTGGGTTTTGATCTTCACCCATGTGTCATTCACATACTTGAACCAATGGCTTGGTGATGTGAGTTTAGCAAAAATGAGAAATTATTGTTCTGTTGTGCTTTGGGCCAATCTATGAAAACTGAACAAAAGTCAATTTATTAGTTATCATACGATGAATAAATCATCTAAAAAGTAGACATTGTATTCTGTTTGTTTTCACTATGCCAAGAGTGAGGAAGAGAGTCATTGCAAATGATTCCATTCTTCTTGACTCACATTGAAATAACATATAGTTTTAATAGCTTCAGTAACATCTGCACATTGACACCAGGTAGGCCTATGATAAATATTACAAAGTAAATATTGATTAATTAGTGAAATTTAATGTATTTTAATATGTTGCAACCATCCCTGATCTGTGTTGCAAGTGTCCCCACATTTGGGGTCAGTTGTAACGTCTGAATTCTTCTATTCAAATCAATATTGTGATTGATGTGCTATATATAACCAACTTTAAATGGTATGGGTACTTAGTAGACATGTGTAAGTTTCATATGTAATAGTTTGGTGGACCTAGTCCAAATAGTACTTAAGTAACTGAGAAAAATGTAAAAAGTGTTGCAACTGTCCCCAGTCTCCCCTGCTTATGAGATTAAATGCCATGTATTAAGGTTGGAGCAAAAATTTTAGCTGAGGCAGGTACTGTAAAGCACCAGGCAGTTGGCTCTTTACCCATCAAACAAACTGTTTGCCTCTCTCCCTGAGTACCCACTCAACAAACACTCAGGGCTGGCAGGGAAGCAGTGCAGGGGCTCCACATTGCTGACAGCATGTATGCTACCTCTGAAAATGTGAACTATGATTCTGGGGTTCAAAAGAAGCAAAAGGGTATGTTCAATGATTTTCCTAAAACATGACTTCCATCTATATCCTGCATCATTTTTTTTCCTTTCTGATTGGGAACACACTATGCCTTGGGAAAAATTCAATTGTCCACACAGCAGTTCAACACTACACAGACACACATATATATTCTGGGTATGTTGCTTTGCTTAAACTAAAAGAATGTGAAAAAAGGGCAGAGTGTGACATATGGCAAAGGCCACAGCTAGTCACAAAAACACTTCCGCCTGTCTGCCATTGGCATCACTACAAGAGGTGCCGGGAAAGGAGAGAGGCAAATGAAAAAAAATCTGTTTTTGTGGGGGGTGACAGAAGTCATTTGTTAGTCTGTCACTGCCTTAAAGCCACACAAAAGATTCTTGCTCTCATTGAAATGGACTAAAATAAGTGTTGGATGAATATTGGTAATTGAATGACCTTGATCTAAGTGCAGTGTACTTAGTGTTATACACATACTCAACCTAGAAGATGACATGTAGTTTTATGTACAGCACACACTTTGATCAATAAAATGAGTGTGTCCACATTCACATTTCCTTCTCCGAATTCTGTCTTTGGCTTGCTGACTTCAACAAAAAAAAACAAACAAAAAAAGACATGCCTTGATCCATGGGTAGAGTGTGGCATAAAATAAATCTAATTTCAGGGACTCAAGTGGATGGATAAAAATAAAAAAAGCCTTTCATAAATATTGGCTAATATAATAAAAATGCACAAACACATATCAAAATACTTCCCCCCCCTTGGGCTGTCTCACTTTGATTGCAACATGCAGACAACTCAAATCATTAATATTGAAATAAGAGATCTGCATAATCAATATATGTTAAGCATTTGCTATGCTGTAGCGGTTAGTGCCTTGTGCTTAGCATGTGTCCCAAATTACCTTCATTTCTATTTTTAACTCAAGCTCACAGCCAAACCATAAAAGGAGACAAATATTTTTTTGTCAGAATGTAGACAGAAGTGTTGAGATTCATACAATGTGACTTTGACAGGACTGTCTGCATAAAATTTAAATGGGGGCGCTGAGACCGGCAGCAATACCTGTCTCAGGCCCTATTGAACATAATGTATCAAACGTTTTATTAGAAATAATCTCACAGTCTTCCAGTGAATAAAATGAAGACTGTCAATATGTGCCAGCTTTGATGCCTCTCATGATGTTTTTGGTTTTTGGATAGGAGTTACGGTTTTCTCACATTTTGCAATTGTTTGGGGCCTTGTCAGAAGCTCAATTCTGGGGGGTTTTGAGAACTGTTTATCATACAAAATTCAGTATTCATAATGTACTAATGTATTTCAGGCTATGTAGAAAAAATGTTATACCTAAATATTTTGTGAAATGATAAGCAGAAATTACATGCACATAATATTCTACGCCAAATGCTCCCTATCTCGCCATTAACACAATTGCACCATCACCTGTGGGATGATGATAAGTCTCATATACACACATACATAGGCAGGGACCGTTGTGAGACATGTGGCCTTCTCAAAATTTTCATGGGAATTTTCTAGTTTAATTTAATTTACTGCATAATTTACTGTTTATATTTAAAGGTCCCATGCCATTAAAAACATTTTTTCTAATTTTTTTTAAAAATAAGATATGTCAATATGAGTTTTTGAGTTATGGTAGGTTTGAAAGCTGTACAACTTGTCTGCTGTATGCGACAGTAAAAGAAAATAGACACACACATAATTATAATTCAGAGTTCAATCCACCTGGTCCGGACATGATAATGGCAGACTGACAACGGACCCGTGTTTTACGACAGAACAGAACAGAACCTCTACACTGCGAGATAAATGGATTAATTTAATTTTTGGAAAAACACCAGAACACTTCAGTACCAGATTAGTACTTTGTCCTGCGCATTTTGAAGATGGTGACTTCAGAGAATACAACAGGGGCTTTGCATCAAAGTTGATATTGAAACCTGGAGCTGTGCCATCAAGTGACAGTTTTCCTCTGTCTCTGCTGCACGGAGGCTCAGCTCCGCTAGAGGAGAGGAACAGCTAATGTTAGCCTGGTAATATTAGCATGCTACATTGGTTGATGGTTAAAAATAAAAAGTCTTTAATAAATAGGAGCTTATCCACATATCAGCACATTTGCTGTCTTCCGAGTATCAATAACATTTTTATTGCATGTACTTTTTTGTGTCAAGGTGTTGCAACAGTGACACTGCCTGTGTCACTTTAGTCAAGCCAAAATTATTTTTCATCACCTACAATGTTTCAATTTGTCAGTGGTCTTCACAAGGTTATATAAATAACAATTCCCAATGCAGCCCAAGCTCTGAAAATAAATATAACTGCTCAAAAAAATAATTCTAACATAAATCTCTATAAACAACATAGTGGGTGATTTATGGTTCTCAAGGCTTTATGTCTATGACCAGTTAATATACACTTTACAGTTTGATGTTCACAATGATACTAAACCAGGGTCACATGGCTATGCTCATAGTGTGTCGTTGAAATGTTGTAAAGGTAAAATTTGCATATTTTTAGTTAGCCTCTCTTATAGCTGGTATATGTTGGCCTCACTATCAGCAAACTTCACCGAATCCAGAAGGGTACAAACGTGCTTTAACCTGAGCCATCGTGGTTGTTGTGTAGTTGGATTTTGACTTTTGAAGGTGTGTACTTCAGCAGTGTGTTTTTCTCCAACTCTACCAACTTAGCAGACATCTATAGGTTAGGCATGGTAACAAAATCTATGTAAAACCCTCTCAACAGTTTCAAACATTACCCATCATCAACAAAAAGAAAAGAAAAAGATGACCTCATAATGATACTATTTGACAGTGAATAGTTTCATCAATTTCAATAGAGTTATCAATAAAGTGTTTAAATCGAGCAGCCAGTCTTTCAGCAAAACCTTAACTTTCACACTGTGGGTTAAAGCTGAGCGCCCCCTATCACTTTGAAGAGGAGAGCCTTATCTGCTCAGAGATGAGAGAGGTCTAAATGTGAACCCTGCCTCTTCTCAAAGTGACTGTAAACACTTAGAATATATGAATATTAATGCTCCACATTAAAGCCCCAAAGCCTAGATGAAGAGTTAATGAGGACAAATAACAGACAGCCAAGCAGTGAAATCTCAGCTCTGACATTATTTATCATCCTTAACTTTTGTCACAGTTCCTTTTTTAGTAATTAATATTGTACAAGAAGGCACTTTGCACTTGGATGAGTGATCTAATTTGTTTAATATAATGCAATTAAAGGAGCTTGAATTGCTTTATGTTAATGTTACTGATTATATTCTTTGCTGGGTTGCCTCTCCACCAGCAGATAACAAGCTGAACTTGAGGATTGATGTCTGTCTCAGATCCTCCATGTTCATCAAGCAAACTACTTAACTATCGTTTACATGCTCCTGCTCTATGATGAAACACACAAATCTGAAGTTAACGATGATGCCTGATCACTCAGAAGACCTGATTTCAAAACTCAGACTGTTTTTTTTTTTGCTTTTGGTACTTTAGAAATCGCAAAACTCTTGTATCTTTGTTTTAAGTGTAACACGGAATAATTCATAATTTAAATTATTTTCCTGTAAGTTATTCAATGTTTTCTGCAGGAAAATGTATAAAAGACAAAATGGCAGCTACCTAACTCCTGCATTTTAGTGCCTCACATGAATCAGTGTTTGACTAGATTTACCTGCAATTGGCAAATCTATTAACCAAGAGCACCATGTGTTGACACTTGCCTGTAAATGTTGCAGGGTTGGCTGTTATGAGCTGGATGGGGTGTTGGCGAATCCCAATGGAAGCTCTGACATTGGAGTTTAAAAGGACAAAATGTGACTGCGGGTGAGATTTGACATTGGGAACAGAGAGGGATGGTGGCAGGGAAGAGGAGAGCACAGCTGGGAGCGAAACAGCAATGCACAAATGACTAGTGATGGCTCTGCAAGATATGAGCCACACTTCGGTCTATCAGTGGAGAATTTATCCAGACCTGAAGCTCACCTTTACAACTGGGGTTACATCTCACCAGGCCACACATAACAGACAAGATGAACAAGAGTGCACACATTCATTAAAACACATTCTTCACATGTTTTAACACTTGAGCTTCGTCACTCTGCGGGGATACTGTCTGTTTAAAAATGAAATGAAATGTGAAAACAACTTCAGTAGCAACATATGTTCATAATCTTCATAAAAAAACTATACTACCAAAATACATCCAAGAATACTTTATGGCTTCACATGCAGTAGAAATAGGTTTACTTGCAATGGAAAAAAACAAAACTGAAAAATATTTTACAGCATTCCTTACTTATTTTGACTCATATTAGAAGGTTCTGTGGGAGTAAATCATTAAGAGTGCAAAACAAAGATTTAACCCCACTGTTAACATTTTTGCCCCGGAGCCTGAGCCTTTCCAAATTAATTAAATAAATAATTAAAGGGCTAACAGCCAGCCCCCAAAAACACAGCTTCCTCTACACCGCCGGCTACAATCATGCCTCCATTATTCACCACCAAAATGCAAAATTTGGAAAATTGCTAATTCTTAAGCCTGGCTCTCTTCTCACAAGTCATTACTTATTTATGTATTTCTAAATTTATTTATGGATTGATTCAGAACATTATAATCCATTCTGGGAGGGGTGCTGAGCTGCCTTGGTTAGTAGGCACTGACTAAGTCCAAGTCTACTGCAACATTGTCTGGCTTTAAATTAATCTGACTCTTTCCTCTCCTCTATTGCCCAAGACTCACTGTGCTCACACATGTGGATCATCTTGCTGAAGATTTGTCATCTTGAAATTATATTGTAGCTTTACACAGCAGACAGACTGAACTGTATACTGCACAAAAACAGTGACAAAAAAATCAAGAAGTGATCAATGTGCACAGAGATGTTTGTGAAGATCATTGGAAAGAGAGAGCATTAAGGAGAAGGTGACAGCTTCCCTATAGAGCTGCCAGTCATGCTACGCAGCCCCTGCTCACACAAGAGACACCTCTGGCCAGCTGTGTGCTTATTGATCTAAAACTAACACTCCTATCCCTGCTTTTTACACTCCACTTTTCTTTGGCTATCTCCTTTGCCTGTCACGATCCTTTGTTAGCTTTCTTTTCTTGTCAGATTTCATCTTCCACTCTGTGCATGTCACACATACAACGCAAAGAGGATGGTTTTACAGACATATTCAACTGCAATAGATTTTTTCTTTAAGTTCAAGGTAATCAATAAAATACTTTTACTAAAATATAGGTTCAGAATATACAATAATAGCTTTTAGTGTTTTAATTCATCTACTCTTTGGATAACTGAGGGAATATGGCTTTCTGCACCAGTATTTCACTGATGACAGATAACTCATTGAGGGCCTTTAAGACTGCAGGATTGTTTAAGATTGGTATGCTGTGGACAAAGTTGTGTTGCAAAGTGTTAGAAATGATGATTAATGAGGTTCAAAAATGATACATCAACCTTTATGTAACTGTCATAATTCTGACCTAAAAATCAGATAAGCCATCAAACTAATGTAAAATCAACACAAAGAACAAAAGAACAGATAACCTGATCAGCACTGTAATTTATATTTTACCTTATAGGGATATTCCAGTGTAAGTTTAGGCCATTGTCAAACACACTGTAACACTGTGTTAGACCCACCCTCGAGATATGAATTTTGCCACCCGCTTGCTTCTCTAGCTCCACCAAAAACTGTATTTGCTTTTGTGCAGTTTTTGCTGCACGAAAGCAAATACATAGCGATTCCAGGCAATAATAGAATCGAAAGCAACTGGACTTAGATTTGGACTAAGTCCAAGTCCAGTTGCTTTCGATTCAATTGTTGCCTGGAATAAATATGACCTGGATGAATGAGAATATTCACAGACAATACATAGCGATGTATTTCTCCATGCGCAAACTGCAACCAAAAAGCCACTCGTAGCCACAAATAATGCTCAAAACAAAGTTAATGTGCCAGTTTTGATAGACCTTGTCTAAAAAAAAAAATTCTGTTGTATGTCTGAAAAGCTGCATAGTGTTGAACACCTGTCACTTTTCCTGCCGGACCACAAGGTTACATCCAGGGGGATGTAGAAACAGTGAAAAAACAAAAAGCTCCATGGGAAAGTGATGAGAGATCAACTCAGCGTTAGTCAGTCAGAAATGGAAGTACAAGGATAGAGAGAAAGATGGAGTGTGAAACAGGAAGCAGGTGTGAGGGTAAAAAGGGTACAGGTGTGAGAGGGTAGGGATGAAGCTAAGGAGAGGGTTAAGTGCAAGGGGTCTCTATCTAACACTTCTCCCACCGAGATATCCACACTAAGGGGGTTTGTGTGGACTTGGCACACTAGTGTGTGTGGACAACAGTAACTTGTGTGGGAGTTAACTCTTCATATCAATGTGTCTATCTATAGATCAAGCGCATAAGTGTACAGCATGTGTCTCATGATGTCAAAAGAGTGGAGTGGGAGCAGTGCTAGTATTTTTCCACACTGTAAAATCCCATTTCAAAGTTTTTTTTATTGACACCTTTAAAATATTTCCTAACATACTGTAGAAACACACACGTTTACTAGGTAATTTAATGAAAATATAAGTTTATTTTATGGTCATGAATTATGTTAAAAATCAGATTTTTAGGGGTAGATTTATGAGCGTGATTTGTGACATCACAACTCACAATGTGAATTCTGGTCCAAAATTCAGTGTAAATATGTGCAAGGTGATGTGGAAAGCCTCCAGTGTGCATATATAGAGAATGGACTTTACAGTAAAGTGAAGTAAGTACGTCTCATGTGCAGCAGTTAAACTTCAGGAATAAAACATATTTACATATTCACAGTAATTTTTAAGGAGGGGCAATGAGGAGATGCAATTTTAAATATTTTAAAGAGATATACTTTTTCAGTAGAAAAACCATAGCAGACACATTAATGAATATTTTTATATGTTTTAATTAGACTAATGTATATAGCCACTGTAATGTCACCAACTGACTTGTGAAATTCTGTTTTGAAGCCACAACTTCAGCAGTTTGACCTTTGCCATCAACCAGAAATAACCATATTTGGACAAAAGGGTGGAACTGACTATAGTGCTATAGCTGTTAGCCTGTTAAGCTGGTGCCTTTAAAGTATATGGTTAGATGATAATGGTAATAATGGTAATGCTTTTGTTAGTTTTGACTGGTAAATAACAGGCTTCAAACTCAACACCTTACAGATGTGATTTCACTTAACATCCATCTGTGACTGAAGGTGTATTAATCAGTGAAATCACCTGTTGAAGTGTTTGGTTGGAAGGAAAACCTGCATACACATGGCTCTCCATGGCACATGGTTCCCCACCCCTGCCTTAGAAGTTCAACCAAATGCTGAACAAAATTGGAGGTGACCAGAATGTTGCAATTACCTTTTATGAACTGAAATACACTAATATTAGTGGCAGCTACACATATATTAATATTCTAATCTGGAGTTATGTCATGGTTACTTTACTTAACAAACTATGTTGCCATGGTAGCAACTTGTCAATCACAAGATAGCCATGTGCTCAAGCATCATAATCAAGTGAGGAGTAAGGTCGTTTTTAAAAGCAAAATCTCATTGTTTTTTTTACCAGGTTCAGAACAGAATTTTGAAGTCTGTAGTATGATTGAAACAAACTACATTGCACAAAGTGTCATCTGACTATACATGTTAATATCATGGTAAACACTTCTGTCATGGAAAATGGTGAGACAGTGCTGAATTGGGTTGAACACAAAATATTTGTTGGGAGAATTAAAAGAGGTATTGCGAGTCTGTAATTTCTGCATATATTTCTGAACATACTTATATTTATTTTTAACCTGACAGTTTAACCACAAGTGTCTGTGCTCTCAACTGTGGTTCACTTATCACTGTCTATGTAGAAAATAAACAGGAAATAACTCCTCCCAATTCACAACTCTCTATGTGTGTGCTTGAGTGGGAATCAGGGAACACAGACAGGTGGGTGAGCAAGGGACATGTTTGATAGTTTTCTATAAAGTACTCCATGGTGTGTGCATGTGTGTGTGTGTGTCTGCATGTGTGTATGTGGCTGGAGGGACTGGTCTGTGGGGAGCTGATTGCGCGGGCTCTCATTATGTGGCCAGTGGCTGTAATGGAGTGTGACAGCAGCGTGCTGTGCTCTGGATCTCTGTCCTTCCAGCCTGCAAAGCCAATTAAACACACTCTGCCCTGCTCTCCCACTGCCTCGTTCTCCATCCCTCACTCCTTCCTTGCTGCTTTTCACCCTCCTCCTCTTCCTCTCCCACACCAAAATCAACTCTCCAATCCCTACCTTGTCCATTCCCAGTCTCTCTAGGGCCTTACATGCCACTCTTTGTAGCTTGACTCTTTCTAACCCCTCCATCACCACATCCTCAAGCTCAACTTCCAGCTTTTCCCTACCATTTGCTTCTGGCTCTTATTTCCTTTTGCCTACATGACAATTCAACGCTCCAATTGCTTCTGCCCTCTCCCTTCTCCCCCATATCAAACTAACGCCTGTCTTCTGGTGGCTTTGCAGTAAAGCAGGACTCCTTTTGGGGGTCAGAGAGAGAAATGCTGGGCTGCAGGGAAAGAGAGCCTCTGATGACAGCTCCCCTCTGTGCTACCCCACACACTCTAAAGAGAGGGAGAGAGAGACGGAGTGCAATACTTGGTTCCTCAAGACCCAGAGCAGTCACAACCACTTAGGAGGAAAAATGCCCCTGAGCACCAAAAACACACAGTCCATTTATCACTCCCTCATAGTCCCTCAAAATGTGCACACACAAACATACAGTATACACATACTCAGTTTGTGAGTGTGTGTGCTTCCTGGGATGGACTTCTGGTTTTTAAGTGTTTAAAATCCCTGAAACTGCACTCGGCTACACAGATGAAAAGTCTTTTGACATCTTTGCTCTTCCTGTGAATCCCTCTGATGTTATGAGTCTTGTAGATGCAATTAGCATCAAAATTCAGTCCTTTCAAGGGAATGTGTATGAGCATTAATAGTGCTCAATAGTGATTTAAAAAGTGAAAAGCAATGAGAAAAGGAGAAATGGTGTGTGTGGGGGGGTGTTTGCTACCTGTTTTGAACCAGCTGTCATCAGTGAATGCTTCTTTGGTCTCCTGAGGTTTATTCCAGTACTCCTTAAAGACAGATGGACCTCGAACCAAAAGCTCTCCTTCCTTCCCCTCCAGACCTGGACGTACCTGTGGCATATTGACAGAAAGACAAAGACAGATAGCAGACAGTTTAATAGAGCTGAGTGCAAGTTAAATCAGGGAAGAAAAAGTCAAATTATCATCCAATTGACTGCTTAGTTAGGAAGCAAAATCCTATTTTTCCATGACTAATAAATGCTGTTAATATAACCCATATATTATATTAATTTACTAAATATGCTTCCAAGCTCTGTTGTCCTTCATATTTTGGGTTGAACAATAATATGAGAATCTTAAACCTTTCCTGCATTTTAACATTTTTATTTTTCATCCAGTGCCTATGAATTAATTAATATTGCACCTTAATTCATTAATTAATTTATTTATTCTATAATCACCTGAGTCTCTCTGTGGTTTCCTTCCACAATAGTGGTGTTGGTCATATTACTCATGACAATCCGAACATCCACACCAGGGAGTGGCAAACCTACAGCCCCTGGAAAAACATCAATCCAAACAATCATGAGCACAAAAACACACAAAAACCTATAAATACAAAAGGGAAACATTTATTGGAAGCAGGATGAAATGATTTTTCATCCTCTTACAGAAGTTACACCACTTATGACAATAACCAATGGAAAGATCTTCATCAACTCTCTTTGTGAAGGATTTTACCACAGTGAGAATGCTCTTCTCCAGAATGGCATTAACCTCTATCTGCAGGGCATAACTGGTCACTAAATGGTTTGCTGAGATTGTAAAACACTGTTAACCGAAAGCCATTCGTCTCAGTCACCACAAGTCAGCTTAGTTGGACAGTTATTGGGATTTCAAGAGCAATGCCTGATGCAGCCGTTTTCACCAACATCAAGTAAACTCCACATAGAAGAATAGCTTTTGGGATGATCTTGCATTTGTCTGAGAGAACACTTTCCAGGGTTTTGTCCCTTCAAGAGTTTAACACTTATCTGTATATATATCTATGTGATATATAGATATATCTATATATATTTTAGATATATGTATCTATATAATATCTAAATATATCTATATAATATCTGTGGGATATCTGTATGTAAGTTAACCCAAAAAACAACATCCATCCTCTATTAATACACAAAGGGCCTGATTTACTAAGATGCCAAATAAAGGGTACTAAATTGCGTACACAGTGCAATGCATTGCATGTTTAGTTTGCATGTATTTTGCGGGTGATCTACTAAGAATAACGCATTAATGAAAACAAGAGTTGGACAAGCAGAAAGCTGCAAGCGCAAAATGAAATTTGAGCAGGTTCTATGCAACAAATATAGTGAGTTATGACCACAACAAAAAATTACCAGAAAAAACGACATGTGGGAGAGTATTTGTGACAAAGTCAATGCTGTTAGTAAAATTAAAAATATTCCACTCCAACAATATTGTGTAATTGTGCATCCGTTACTTCCTCATCACAGTGACAGAAATCATGTGTGCACAGTGCGCAGCCAGTTAACACCTATCTTTCAAAGGTATTATTTATAGATGCAGTTACCATCGACAAAATCACCTTTGAGTTTGGTGAATCACGATGCGTGTGCTAAATAACATATTTGCATTTTCTCCTCCCTGTATTTTGCAAACTGAGGTCAAAACACACCATGTTGCATATTCATTATGGCAAACATACTAAAATGGACAGTGCGTACTATCTTGCACATTTGAAAGATGCAAACCTCATTAGTATGTCAACTGGCACATTTTTTGCGAATGATGTCAAATTTGCACGTGTTTATAGACACACAAACCTTTAGTAAATCAGGCCCAAAGAGTTTATAATTAATAATAGTTATTAATAATCCTTACACCTCCATAACCATTCACTTAAAACACATTTGCCCTCTGTTTTCATGGTAGTTTCAGAAAAAAAAAATGACGGTACTATTCAATCCATCAGTCCTATACTGCTGATTTCTTGACAGAGCTTTTTTATTGCAGTCCAGTTATCATAACAATGTTAAAACAGAGCTAACAAGTTTTGGTCTAGGTGTCAATTATTAAATTGTGTATTGTGCATCCTAACAAATACCTGGGTGCTGCAGTGTGCCCAGCACCTGCTTTATCTGTCTTCTGCAAATGTATGAAATGTCTATGAAATGTAAAATATCTGCATGTACTGACATCATCTCCAGTTTCCATGCTTCAGTATGTATAATTATAGTAAAGAGTGCACAAGGGATGCACATAGAAGATTTTGTAGTCTTTTCTTTGTGTGTTTGTATGTGTATGTGTCTGCCTGTACCTTAAGGCTATTATGCCATTTCACAGACCGTTGCTCTCCTAATAAAGAGCAGGTCAAGTCCTGATTAAATTGTGCTTCTCTCACTTCATATTGATCTAGTCCACTCTGGCCCTGATTGGCAATGTCTATCACACACCCTCCATCACTTGCGCCCAATCCAGCAGGGAAAACCAATTGACCACTAAAGTAACTAGATTGCTTCTCAGTGGACAAGCAGGATACAAACATGCTTCAGTCAGGTTAGACAAACTGAATCTTGCTAACTTAGTACTGCATCCTGATCTACTGTGGACCGTGTGAACAAGGTTAATTGACACCTGGAGCAAATAATGGCTTTGGTATCTTTTTTTCATTGTTATACTGAAGGACACTTCAGCAGGGTTAGATAAATTTATTTAGAGCTAAATCCAAAAGTGAGAGCACTTTTTTCCAAATTTGTTTGACTAATGTGGCGATTTGTCTGTCTAACACTGACAGTCCTCATGTTTTTGCCTCCATGGCTGATAATGACCATAACTATGAAAATCCAATTCAAGTTCTAATAAACAGAATTGTTCATCAAACTTAAAGTCTGGCAAAAAAAAGAGGTTACAAAACCCAAAGGGGGCAATCTCTCAGCTCTGTGTCTTGTTTTCCGCTAATGAGTGAAGTGATGTAAGTGTATAGATGTAGTCTTCCTTGAGTTTTTAAACCTGTCCATATTTATTGATATTTATAAGAGCACAGGCAGATTAAAAAGGCCATAACGTAGTATGTGTGGGGCAGAGAAAGCATGACAAAGCCAACGAGAGATTTTCTTCAAAGAAATTAATGAAATACTACTTTTTGGGCCTCAAATTACATAAAATATTGCCACATTTTTAACCGGAAATATAAAGAGGAATAGGTTTGACAGGAATGTGAGGGGACATCACGAGGAAGACAGACTGAAGGCAGGAAGGTGTGAGGCCAAGGTGAAAGTCTTCATTAACTATGTGCAAAAACAAACAAAAAAAGAGGCTGAGAAGCAGGAAGAAAAAGAGTCGAAATGATAAAAGGTGCAGAGTGAGATAATAATGAGATGGAGAGATCAAGGATGAACTCACTTAAATATTTACATCTCAAACAGGGTAATATGACCCAGAAAGCCACACTGCTGCAAATCTGGAATGTTCCAAAACTGTAAGATACAAAATGAGGCCAGAAAAGCGCCCTAAATAAGCTAGAATATTATTAATAAAATTGCTGCCAATAAAGTGTATTAAGAGCTGTGTTATCTGTTGCTTAGTTGGCGAAGGACAGAAAGAAAAGAAAGTGAGAGTGGGAAAGAAAGAGGGAGACTCCACTCCTCTCTCTTCTGAGAGTGTTTCTTGCAGTTGCTATTGATCCATTTTAACCTACTTAAAAACAAGACAGGAGCACACTGACTCAAACAGGCACAAGCTCATGCCCACATATACTCACACCTACATAAAAACATCTCCCATAAAAGCACTGCAGTGGAAACATCAATAGAACCGCAGACCTCTTGAAGCCGTTCTTAATAATCACCTGAGAGGAATCAAACAACCTGTTCAGTTTATGCCAAACATTACCTGACAAACAAACAAAACAATACCACAACAAAACAGCAGACAGAGGATTACCCAATCCACTTGCAAGCCAATTAGCCTTACCTGTAAGAGGGAGAGTTGGCTAGAGAACACCAAGGGAAAAATGAGAGGGGGAGGATAGAAGAAGACAGGAAAAGAAAAGAGCTCAGAGGAAGAACAGAAGAAGAAAGGAACCACCACTAGTCGGACCTAATTTCCAGACCTTGCTTTTGTTTCCGCATGTGTGAGGGAGGTGTAGTTGGGATCAAGGGGTTTTACCTGACATCACACAAAAGAAAACTGCCTATGATCAAAACACAACACATAAAACCAAAGCACCGAAACAAACTGTCGGGTAGCACTGAAAAACAGCAAATATTCAAAAAATATTAAGAGAAACGTTACCAAGCGTGTGGTCATGCTAGTTCAATGGCTTTGGTCACGATGAGAAGGATTTTACAGTTTTTCATGTTTAACCAAAGATCATTTCTAGGAAACACTGAAACAAGATGTGGTTCTAGTATCTTATTCTGCCTCAATAACATACTGAAATACACTAATAAGAACACCTTTGAAACAAAAGCTCCAGCATGAACTAAGACTACACTTTGATTTTGAAAAAAGATGGAAAGTGAAATCCACAAGCATCCATCAAGTCATTTTCATTGATTTAATCAAGTCTCATGTTCTGTCTTTATTGGATGACAGTTACAAACTGACATAATGGAAGAACTTGACAGATAGGTTCACTGTTCTTCACGTCTGTCTTGAAACAATACTAAAGTCAAAACTAAAACAGGTTCAGCTTGCTGTATTCTTTCCCCCTGTCCATACCGGCCATTAAAAGATCCCTTTAATGCACTTTCTATGTAAGTGATGTGGGACAAAATCCACCATCCTCTTTCGGTGCAAAAATGCATCCAATTCCAGTCAGTCAAATCAAGTGTATATTTTACAAAGCAACAGTCTTGACTGACTGTTTTAAGAGAGATTGGAAAAATTGTGAACATCTATTTACATAAGCAAAAGCGGTAACATTGATTGTAATTATTTTTCCAAAAGCCTTTAATAACAAATTACAACACCCACTTTCACTTCACTTGTAGGAAAGGCAGACTGCTGACAGTTTTCAACCCAAAACATACAGTATGAACTTTTACAGTTCATCCTTGTTATACTATCATAGTGCTGGCACAACACCTACCTGATTTACTGACTACAGTATTTTGTCAATAGAAGATAGACATCAATAAAATCTTTCCCCCTGGCTGAGTTTTGGTAACCTGGCAAAGTGTTACAGTATAGTTGTGAACTCTACCTGCATTCTTGACTGTAATTTATTTAACTAATTAGTATCTGCTGATTGTCAGATGTCAAACTAGTCTTCATAAAGCCTTGTGTTTTGGTGTAATTTCCTACCAGCGACTGAGCAGTTGCCTCCAAACCTCTCCACAGGTTGCTTGGAAATGGAACAATACCTGTGTTTTCAGCTGTCTTAATGATTCTTATTGTTTTGGCACCAGAATGAATAGTATTACTGTTATCCACCAGAATGAATAAACAACTCTGAAACAAATGGTGTGACTGTGTCCTGCATACTTATACTGTTCTTAAGGTTCTTGTGTGTTAACTTAAATACCTGGGATGCGTGGACCCCTCAGAGGGTTGGACAGTGCCATGCCAATCTCAGTCATGCCGTAGCGTTCAAGCAGTGTGTGTCCTGTAATCTCTTCCCAACGTTGCAGAGTGGGTAGAGGGAGAGCAGCTGAGCCTGAAACCATGAGCCTGAGGAGAGAAGGACATATGTGTGGAAACCACTCAAGGGTTCATTGGTATAATTGAAACTTTAGGCAAAACATGTCTCAGATAGTCATAGAGGCCATATACTCTGCAAAAATCATTTGTTGCATTGTCAGCCACTGTTTAATTTGTTATCACTTGCTATTGTTTTTAATGTTGCCTATGTTTGTTTTTCACCTTTGGAAAGCACTATGAGCTATTTACTTGAAAAGCTCTATACATGGCTCGCTCGGTGGCGCAGTGGTTAGAGCGTATGCCATGCGTGGAGCAGTGTTCTTAAGCGGAAGACCCCCAGTTCGAATCCCGACCAGGGTNAGCTCTATACATGGCTCGCTCGGTGGCGCAGTGGTTAGAGCGTATGCCATGCGTGGAGCAGTGCTCTTAAGCGGAAGACCCCCAGTTCGAATCCCGACCAGGGCGTCCTTTCTCTGCGTGTCTACCCCCTCTCTCTCTCTCCCATTTCCTGTCTACCAACTTCACAATAAAGGCGTCTGTGCCAAAAAAAAATCTTTAAAAAAAAAAAAAAAAAAAGAAAAGCTCTATACATAGCTATTATTAGGGACCAAGTCAGTGACAACTGGTAATGCCCTATTGTATCTGTAAGGATTTTTAGGGTCCAGGCAGCCTAAACTGCCATGACCCTATTGTTTTCCTGGTTGTTCTTCTTCTGCTTTCTTCTTCCAAGGAAATCCTACTTCCCATGCACAAACAATGACCAAATTTTGCACATATGTTCAGTCCCATGCCTTATTGTCTCAGCTGAAAAATCAGGCCAATATACCTGATGGCGGCACTACAGCAAGTCTCTAAAGTTCAAAACTTTGAAAAATTCATAACAAATCAACCACATGTGCTACAGATAAGCACCTTTCACCAAAATGTAGCCTCAACACTGAAGAAACCTTTATACATTTAAACCTATTGCTATCACCAAAATGATGAATTCCATCACTCTGTTTTTTTCATAAAATGTAAATCTTTTTAAACCCATATCCTCCCACAAATTTTGCTCAATTGATACCAAACTTGCTACATGCTTCCAAAATATATTTGTTTGATGTTTGACTGCAAGGACAATATGACTCACACCATTTTCATACTCATTAAACTATTGATTAACCCTTTTTATCTTGTATAGAAGAAACGTATGACCAGTCTGTATTACACACATTTATCTGCAAATATACCTACTAACAAGTAAGCTTTCTTTGATTGATCTTATAGTCCCTACCTGATCCTTTCTTTGCAGACCGCTTTGACAAAGTCCTTGACATGAGGCTGTGTGAAGTGTTGATCATAGTATTGGATCAGCTTAGAGTATATAGTAGGAACAGCCATGAACACATTAACCAGTGGATACTTGGAGCTCAACAACATCTCCCACACCTTAGAGAGAGAGAGCAAGAGAGAGAGAGAGAGAGAGTATTTATGATATTAAAAAATGCCATTTTGTTTTTTTCAATTGATGTACATGACAGAGTAAGGTCCAGGTAGCAGCCTCATACAAAACTTGTCAACACCACACCAAAACAAGAAAGGAAAAAAGTCAAGATCTGGAAAGGTCATGGGGAGGAAAACAGCAGACTGCTGTAGGGCAAAAGTGGCACATTAGCCAGTTAAAAGGGCTGTAAGGCTACTTTTGACAAAGGTGCTTCTTGACTCTGTAGAAGTAGCTACTCCTACTCACTGCATCACAAACACACACACACACACACACACACACACACACAAACCCACACACTTACAGGCATTAATGGACATAAATATTAATTAAAAATATTAATTAATAAATGTTAAAATGACAGGCACATATAAAATACTGTTCAAATAACACAAATCCCCTTGTTCAAGGACAAAGTAATTTTACTCACTCTACCCCACCCACTCCACGTCA
>JANJYQ010165725.1:0-12629 GCA_024605255.1 Rastrelliger kanagurta | reverse complement strand
ACACACACACACACATACATGCACACACGCACAGCTCAAAGACCACATCAAACACAAACACTCAGCCACTTATCTGTAAGCTTATTCATCCATATGCTTTCTACAAACTTTGACAGGACGGAACAAAAAAGACTGACTTAGTCTTGGCAAACCAGAATATCTAATCTTCTCAGAATATACTTATACTATAGATGTTATAAATGGATTGTAATTTAGAAGTTCAATTCCCACACCAGTGTCACGTTTTTCATCCTAATTGGCGTCTTTGAAGCTTGTCCAGATTATTAACCCTCTAGCTTGTACAAAAAGACTCAATAGTCTACAATAATTTACAAGCGGCTCACTGAATGTACATGGTAGCATGTATCCGCATCAGTGGATTTCTACCGTAATTGGTGTTAATTTGACACACTTGACACACACAGGCAGAGTAGACAAACACCAGGAGTAATCCCAGAATTTACAAAAAGGTGAACAGGCAAATTACCGACCAATAATATAAAATGAACTAATGCTGCAGGATAAAACAGAATTTGTACCAAAGTAATATACATCATCTTGTTTAAAAAAAATTAGGAGACAATATTTGAAACATGCTCATAACTTCAGTTATTTTCAAATTTCTCTTAATGGTTATGCTTTCTGTGCCTGTGCCTTCTGTGTGTTTCGGTTGCTTTTCATTGCAAGATCACCTGAAAAAGAGCTAACCTTAACTGCAAATGAAATCTATTAATAGAGCTATAATCAAACTACTTTGAGGAATTCAGGACAAGTGAATTAAAATTTAACTGTCACACCAGGAGGTATTCGACAAGTCGCAACAAGCCTCATGAAAACATGTTGATAATAACTGTTAAAAGTAACAGGTGAAGACATGGTGTCATGGGGTGTCACCCTGTTATATCAATGAAT
Source organism: Rastrelliger kanagurta (assembly GCA_024605255.1). NCBI lineage: Eukaryota > Metazoa > Chordata > Actinopteri > Scombriformes > Scombridae > Rastrelliger > Rastrelliger kanagurta. The sequence goes on along the minus strand of JANJYQ010165725.1, from coordinate 11,717 downwards.
GCAAAAAATCCTGCACATCGTTGGTTTTAAGCCCTATACCATTTAATCAATGTAATTTCCACAGACTGCATTATTCATATACTATCTTACATATGATTAAAAGGTGTTCCTCTCAGTGTGAAGTTAGTTCAGGCTTTAAATAAGGAGCTAATAAAATTTTCCATGACCTGTGACATAGAGAATCAGGTGTGGTAACCTCAGAAGGTGTGGTGTTATTTGCTTCTCTCAAATGTCACCAGCATTTGTAAAAAAAAAATATATGTCAATTAACACTGAGCTAGAGTATGATTACATGAAATGCAAACATTTTATTCATTGCTTAAGTTTTGTATTTTAGAAATACAATAAATGGATTCTAAAAAAGTACAGCTATCAAGCAGCAAAGTCTGTTTAATACTCCAGTTGGGACAGCAACAACAGATTAGCTAAAAGTTCACATTACCCAAGGAGGGTGTTGCACAAATGTTCCCCCACATAAATGCAGACAGAGCAACAAAGAAATATTAAGTGCTGGATTAGCAATGTGAACGTCATGCAATCAGAAATCAAAGCTGTGCAAACAAACTGTGACATCCTGCCAATTTCAGTGCAGGTTGATACTGCTTCACCGAGTTCACTTTAATGCTGTGGAGCTGAAGGTCTCATGTTGACCATGAGGCTGGGTTATATTGTTCCCTTTTCCTTAATATCTATCCTACTATTAGTCAACATGTACTGTATCGCCTGCCTTTCCCGAAAGAAAAACAGTTAACTGCAACAAACTTTTACATCATTTGACAATAAAAATCTGAAATAACAGTTTGATTGAACATTCTGGTATTTCAGAGCCCCTTATCTTGCATCCTTACAGAAAAACATGTTGAACCAGACTATCTGTACAGGACAAGGTTAAAATCACATCACATGAGTTCTTAGCACAGCACTGAAGACACATCAGTTATTGTATAAGAAACCACTGATTTGAACCATGAGGCAACAAACTCAACACCAACCAGTTCAATTGATTAACTGTGAAACCCCTGGCAATAAACTGTGCGCTGAGTAAATAATGAATTATGTAAAATATAACTGTCGGCTCGCTCGGTGGTGCAGTGGATTAGAGCGTAAGCCATGTAGAGCAATGCTCACGGCGGACCCCGGTTTGAGTCCCGGCCAGGGCGTCCTTTACCGCATGTCTATCCCCTCTCTCTCTCCCATTTCCTGTCTACCAACTTTACAATAAAGGCATCTGTGCCAAAAAAATCTTTAAAAATTATATATATATATATATAACTGTCAAGTCATGACAGGTTATGTGAGATCTTGTCATGAGTTCAGAAAATACTGTAAACCATAACTCTTTGTTTTGTAAACTTTGTGTCTCAGTGTGGCAGTCACAACTAGTTGAACCAGATTACTTCTCTGAAGTTCTCTGAAGACTAATGCAGTAGAGACACAGTATACTGAGAATGCTAGAACACTGAAGACTACAATGTTGCTGGCCAAGCAGACTGCAGGCTCTAGTTAGTGTCACAGGCCAAACAGGAACAGCAGGTTAGTGGGGTGTCAGTGGGGCTCAAACTGGCTGCAGTAAAAGTAGCAGTGCGAGCTGGATGGACATGAAAGCAGTGTTGATAGGGATTGGAGAACAAATTAAGAATGGAGCCCCATGCTCCACAGACTCTCAGGCACCAAACTGAGTGTCACCCAGAGCTCAGTCATACTCATGGACTAAAAAAACTTGATTACTCACCATTAGCATCATTTGCATGAAATAAAGGCCAAAAACAGGAAACTGGTCAGTCTCTGCAGGGTTCATGACTGGACAGATTGTACAGTTATGTGGGGCGGAGTGGGTGTACCCAAGTATGGATACTCAACTGTGAGCAAACAGAGACTTGATAAGAAGAAATATTTATTTTGAAGGCTGGGGAAAAGGAATGCAGGCCTGAGGAAGCTTGGGCTGGCTACCAGCCGCTGGTAGCTGAGAAACAGTGCCTGATGCTTCGGTTGGAAACCAGGGACCTGGGACTGATGATTGGACAGGAAGCTGGTAATACAGATAGGCGGAGACAGATCTTTTAGCAGAGCTGGGTATTTGTAGGGAGCTTAATAATGGTGATGAGGTGTAGGTGGTGTGGCTCCGCTATGACTCCAACTAACCACACACAAATACACACACAGGGTGAGGAGGCGAGGCCCTAGGAGAGAGGCAGCAAGTTAGAGAGTCACCAGATTATGAATCTGAATGGTATTTCTGAGGCATCTCCTCCCTGAAACACAAAAAGGTATCTGTTGAAAACATTGTTGAACTTGTTTGTGGACCTGATCAACCAGCCAAGTGAAACTGAACTGAACTGTGTTGAACTGTGCAATGCACCCAGCTGTCACAGCATTGCATCACAATAAATCCATTTGCACAATCATGCAATCACAGTTAACCATAATTACAGCCCAGCAGGGTGTTTGTGTATGCATGTGTGTGTGTTCTGGCAGGGTACACCCATGAATTTGTACATCCCAGGCCAAGGGAGCAAAGAGGGCAGACAGCAGGTGATCTGATGGTGGTGTAATTCCCAGTATGAAGTCATTTTTTATTACACTGCGTACTTCGATTGACATACTCAGATAAACATGGCATAGGTGGCTGTGGTGGCTGGGCTATCACACCACCTGCATGCAACTCAAATGTAGGATGTAAGATGTGTTTGTAAGAGAACTAATGTACCATTACTAATAATACTATTTCTGCTTCAAAATAATAATTAGTTTAGATTGCTTTTCCTTAGAAAAATGTGCGTGATATGTAAAACAAAGACATGATTACTTGATAAGTCATTCCAGAGAAATTGAATCTATAACAGCCCTGATTAACTATTTTAGTCGTTTATGGAGCAAAGAGACAGAAATCTGCTGACTCCTGCCTTTTAAAAATGTAATTTGCTTTTCTTAGTAATTTTCTTGGATAAAAGACATGTCACACTGTGCTCAGAGAAATTGTGATTGGCATTTTTCACTTTTAAAACAATTGACAGACTAAACAATCAAATGGGTGAAAGAGACTAACTTGGGGATTTTTGGACTTCTATATTATACATTGACTTATTGAGGAGGTTATGGACATATTTACACATGTAAAAAACTTGTTATAAAGTAATGAGCCTCAAATCCTGGGGCAATACCGCACAGTAAAGAACAAATTGACAAACATGAATAAGCAAAGAACACCTGGGTAAACATTCAAAAGTTAAGAGTAATTATTTAAACTATTTTAGTATTGATTAATGCTGTTAAATTAACATCAGACTTGGTTCTCTAAATCTATATAACACAATGTATATGCAATGTATAATAAACAAGTTTTGGATTTCCAGCTGACCTGACATCTGTCACAACTGTTTCCATGTCTATGATTTGCCTACTGGTATACCTGTATATGTGGGTGGAGAACTGCTTTTACATTTACTATTTTTAGCATTATCATTTCTTGGTTAAATGTGTATGTGCTTGATTTTTTTGTGTTCATTTAACAGTTTTATTTTTAACTTTGCTTTTAAACTATTATAATCGTGCTGGTCACTTGTTTTTTGGCTTATGTTGAGCACCTTTAAATGTCATTGTGTAAGGAAAATGCTACAAAATTAAAATTGATCTGACTTGGCTGACCAAACTGTGTTGAAAGTTGCTCAGTTTCCACATGGCAGTCACTTGCCAAACTAGTTTGCATCTGAAAGACTGCCAGCAGTGCAGCTAAAGCACTAATTGTAGCAGTTACAGGTTGGTATAGTTCACATTACTGCTTCCTTTAATTGTTTCAACTCAGAAATGTCGCTTTATCCACTTGCTTCCACGCTTTTCCATAGTTGAATTTGCAACACCAATTAAAAACTACAAAAATATCACTGACGGTCTCTTCCTGTTCCTGATCCACGAGCATTGGTTAGTCGGCTCCTCCCTGAGCGATATGATTGGCCGGCTAGTGCTCATGCGAGGGTCTACGTCGTGGAGTCGAGTCTGGTGAAGCGACAGTCGGTCACCGATCAGAGTCGAGAGGAGCAGAGCAGCGTCTACAACTCTGTCAACTGTGTTTCATCACCAAGAGGACAAAATCCATTAGAGACACAAGGACGAGGTGAGTAACACAACTAATATGTATCACTGTTTGTTGTTATTATTGTTGTTCTGTCTTGTTTCCGAGTGTTAAATTCACCGGGACTTTGCGAGCGTAATGTTAGCGCCTGGCGTTATGTGAACGTAACCTGCCAGCTAGCAGCTTTGCTATCCAGCTAATTCTGGCTGTCAAAACAAGAGAGGGGCATATAATCTGCTAGCCAGCAAGAAAACATAGCTTCCCTCTCTCCTACCGAGGTGTTATTGCTCATATTTGGGATGTATAAAGGCAGGTATTTCATCGTACGAAGCTGTCAAATTACACAGAATCATAGTTAAAGAGTTATGTGGCTTCTTTCGGGATGTGGCAGCTCTTGTTAGCGGACTAGCCAGCTCGCTAGCTCGGTGTAAACAAACCATCACCATAGCCTGTGGATCCTGTGCATTCTCTTATATTATTATTCTCTTACACCACCGCTTTAGTTAAATGTAAGATGGCATTTTTTGGCAAAACGTTACACAAATAGAAACGCTTCTTTGTGTGCATGTTGATACTGTCAACAAAAAGGTAGTCTTGCTGGAGTTTTTTGGGGGTCTCTTTGTCTTGCTTGCTCGCCCTGTTGTTTTGACTCCAATGCACTCTGTGTCTGTCTGAGTTTTACAGATGGCAATCACCAGTCAGTCAGGCTCCATTTCCATGTATTTTGACGCATTTCGATGCATTTGAGTGGTTAAGGCAGTTTTGAAGAATAATAAGATCCACGTATATACTGTAAATCAAATTTATTTAATCACTTGACAGCCCTTTTTGGTTCATCCAGTACCTTAATACATGTTTCTACGTATAGATTGTTGCTTTGATGTATTTTGATGTCTTTAAAATCAGTTATACTAGAGTTGGCAGTGATTTTGTAACATAATTTTCCCTTTTTAAATGATAAAATAAATATTCACGTTGTTATAACTCCTCAGATCAAGAAAACATGGCTATCTTTAGTTTTTTGTAGAACTTTCCATTTGGACAGTGCAGTAATATTTATAAATATTTTCATTGATAAAAATATCTTCAGGTTAGCTGTTTTCTTAGCTCCATCCATCTAATTTATGTACAGTACAAGTAAAAAAATTTGGACACAACTTCACATCACTTGAATGACAAAGTGTGATCACACCTTTGACTGATACTGAAAGTCTGTGGTGCTTTTACGTCCATTTCTTACTGTTAGCCATAGTAAGCTTTTTATTATGTTGTGTTGAACAGTTGTTTAAACCCATCAGTATGAGTAGAAGCTAATATTTTTTTAACTTTTGTATTTTACTAAAGAAGTGTGATGTGTAAAGTGTCCTCTGTTTGTAGCCCATGAGTCATCATATGCAGGAAACATGAGCAAATTTAGCAGCAATGTGATAACGTAACAGCACTTAACTGATGACAATTGAATATTAATTTAAACATTCAGTAGACTGTTGGATGTTAATCTCTCATTTTAATGCTACTGAATATTTCATTTTAACTGTGCTGAATACACATATACTACACGTTTGCCCATCCCATTTTAGTTGGGTTTTTTTTAGGAGTTTGGTTTGCCACAAAGCATGAGGTCACCTCATAAATATTATATTAGCTGAGTAGCTGATAGCCTATTTGTCTTGAACCCAAACTTTAAATGTACAGAGGCACTCCAAGCTGTCCCTTAGCTAGAGATTAGCCCGTGTATATTTCATGGCATAGGGTAGTTGGTATTTATGTTGAAACCGGTTTTGCATTTTTAATCACTGTTGTCTTGTGTTGACCCTTCGGGGCCTTACAGTGTCATTATTTCCAAGTATTAGTCTGCTCCTAAGCAACCTAACAACCTCGGAAAGAAACTTAAAACAATCCTCTGTAAATATCACACATTCCCTTCCTGTTATTATTCTCACTTTGCACTCATGTTTCCTTTTGGCACTTATATCATTTTTATGCACAGGAGCAGTATCATATAGTAAAAGGATGGTGTACACAGATCACAATAATCTCTGACTGAGGACCAACAGATAATGTTTATCACATAGGGTCTATTTATCTAACATGTGCCACAGTGGGAAACTTGCAGTAATTTCCTGCTGGAAGATATTGATTTGCAATTATACAAAGAAGGAATTCAGAGCACCCATTCGCTGAGTTTGTGTGTGTACCAAATCTCACCCTGCTTGGCATGGCTATTGAACAATACGTCATATTTTTTACTGGAAGTACAACTCTACAGAATTTAATGCATAATGAAGTCAGTCTTTGACAGTGTGCCAGGCAGTGGAGCAGCTAAACATAGTTTCTAAGAATAGTAGAGAACTGTCATTGCAAAATTGATTGATCATAAGAGTGTACAGCTACCTCTTTCTCTCTTTCTCTTATATCTGTCTTCTTGTCTCGGTGCTTTCTTCCCTTCCCTCACAACTATCAAAACAAGCCTGTGTGTGTTTGTGTGTTTGTTGTTTAGCACAAAAAAAACCCCATAAACTTTGGTTTATGATGTTACATTGCCTAAGTGAGCATGTCCACAAATAACAACACAACGCAATACGCCCTGTATGCCCTGTCACTAGTTAATTACTTTGTCCATAGGCACAGTAAGTATCTTACAGCCTAAACACTTGTGAGTGTAATCAGCTTTAACAGACAGAATATGTTTGTTGTTCCCGTGTGTGTGTGTTTGTGTGTTTGTGAGTGTGTGAGTGCAGCAGCAGATTTTGTACATGCTAAAGCTTTGTTAATGTTGGTTTGTAACTATAGTAAATTTGTAAGACATGGGTGTGTTTGCGTGTATTAATTCCTATTATCAAGCTTGACTAAAGGTCATTCATGATGCCGTGCCTGCGCTCACTTCCCAACCATAAAAAATCTTACCAGTGATGAGAGTTGTAGTGAATATAAGATAGTCTGAGCTACTATTTTTCTGTGTTATTGCTTTTTTTTTTTTTTTTTTAATTAAACACCCTAGTAAAATTTCCCACTTCGATGTGCAGTTGAAAGGAAACTTGGAATAAACTCAATGACCTCAAGTTCAAGATGAATGGTACAGTAGTCACCCTGCTGCATTTTATTCATCCCGTTTCATGTTGCAGAGACTAAAGAAGGCACTGATATCTTAATATAGTCAGTTGCTTTAGGTTGCCTTTTCATCAGAACATTTAAAGGGGGTCTATTTTTATCTGCACGTGACCCACCTTTGGATACCACCCAGTGCTTTAAAAACCACTGTATTTGGTAGCGCTGTGTTCGCCAGCAGCGCACTGACCTTGTTGTGGTCTGTGTCATATGGTTGGTGGTTCAGCACCACTCAGAGACAGGATTTGGCTTCAGCATTTTGTGGTGGCGTCTTGGATCATTTTGATCTTTTTTTTTTTTTTTTTTTTTTTTAGGTTCAGCTTGATATGTTTAGTTAGAGTTAGTGGATAACTTAAACAATAAAAGTGACAAAATCTGCATTAGGTACACAAACACACATACGCACCTATATATGTTGGTCTCCTGTTGTCCTCACAGCCACTTACTTACTGCTTCACTGCTTTTTTGGGCTCTGAAAGAAGATGAAGAACTGTAAGTTTCCACAATGCTTGTTTTCATAGTGGATAATCTACTTTTTTGTTTTTTGGTTTAGTTTTAGAAAAAGAGTGTTTGAAACGTTGTGTGTTTGTAATCTTTGTGTATCCAAAAGTGGTGAAAAATATGGCTCATCTTCTCTAGAAGGACACCTGAATGTCATCTAGCATGTGACCTTTTCATGCGTATTTAAGTGCAGTCGTCATTGTGTTGTTCGTGTGTTGTCTTCTCATGACACCACTTTAAGAAAAATGCTTTTCCGCCTGTTACGTAGTTACAAAACGTGATTAAACATTTTGACTTTCCGCTATGCCGGTCAAGTGTGGGAGTGTATATACATCATAGTAACTGTGCTACGTAGGTTTCCGCTTGTGTGTAAACTATGAATGAGAGAACAAGAGTGTGTGAGTGTTTGTGTGCTTGCTTGACTTCACACTGGCTTTCTTTGTTTATCTCGCTATCATAAGACCGCTGGCAGTCCCACCATTAACTCCCTGCTGTACCAGGACCGAGGGGGTCACCAGGGGACACACACTGATGCAAACACTCCCACATGTCATGCTATATTGAAATTCTAATTATAGCTACTAAAATTAATGTCTTGCTACTATTATTACTGCTTTTTTCAGGTCAGTGTGATGTTAAAAAAAAAAAAAGCAACCAAGACTGTGTTGGATGTTTAACAACATGTTACTACAAACACTGAGAGGTGTCGACTTGTAATTTTCTAAGGAAACAAACCCCACCTATCTCAGTTTACGAGTAGCATACATGTTTAATTATGTCCATTGACTAGTCTTTAGATGCAGCTGTAAAGGCACAGAGAATCATAAGGTGTGTTTTCAGTGATATTATAGTAGGATGTGTATATGTGTGTGTGTGTGTGTTTGCGGTTACACTTAAGTACAGGTCTTGGTGTGACCGCACAGTCGCAGTGAACAGTAAAACTAGTCATGTGGTCTCCAACAGCAGGTTTACATCATTGTAAAGCTGGCCCAAGTACAAAGGGAGGCCTATTCACCGACCTCCCGACACAGGGGTGAATACAGCACAGTGAAGTGAACCCCTGCAATTTAAGAGTTTGATTTCGGTGTGACAAATTCAACATTTGGGAAATTAAACATGATGACCACGCCTGCAAGATGGTTCACAGCACCACCAGAGTAATGAAAATATTCAGAAAGGACTTCTGTTTTCTGTTATTTTTATGGGTTTATATATTGTATATTTTTAACTGAAATTGATGTTGAGATTTATGAGTTGCGGTAATTTACAATTTACAGGATTAATTGCTTAGTGAGACACTCACACACGTAAGATATCAATACTACGCTTCTCTTGGTCTGAGTAAACAGGTCAAGGGCTTCAGATATTGACAATATAATGAGCAACATTGAAAAATACCTTAATTTAATACAGTTCTCCCACACACTCATCTCCCATCGCAGCTACCACATCACACGCACCCTGACTTTTCCAAGTAAAGGAGATTGTTACGTTCAACCACTGTAGGAGACAGACATCAGGTCAACATCGAACCATATTTTTGAAGGGGTAAAGTGCAAAGTAAACAGTTGTGACACGGAGTTATGTTACATAATGTCTAAAGTCAAAGTATTTGTGCCGCTGATAAGCTGATGTATTGATTACAAAGAGCTAAATGTGGAGCGGCAAATCGTCTCAAACGTAGTGATGGTCACACTCTTGTGGAATACTCTTCTGTTCATTTATGAAGTTTTGTTTTTTATCTATTTCAAAACTGCTGATGGAAAAACATCTAATTTACATCATTAAACTTTTTTTGTTGTGAAAACTCTTCCTTACAAATAACCCTTATCTGTAAAGAGACAAGATATAGATCAGTGTAACTTTGCTGACTATGTGATCCTGAAAGCAAAGGCTTGTGTAACTTGTTTTTATATATACTTTTCTCCTGTTGCATCTGTCTCACCCAAAACACCAAATCATCATGGGAAATCCTAGAAGAACCTAAAGGTTAGCATAATGTTGGATTAAGAGTTTGATATGTCATTATTTAAGCTGCCAAGAGTTCAAATATGCTAATAATAAGTAATGATTATAAACTTGCTAGTCTTAAAATTTTACATTAAACAATGTAATGACAGAGTTAAGAAAGTGTGATTGACAAAGAACATTTGGATAATATGTGGTATTAACTTGATATTATGTTGTGGTTCATCCTAGAATAGGTAATAGATTGTTATATCAGTGCTGATTTAAAAATATACCTAAGCCTGTCATAATAAATGCAATATAGTAATACTGCAGTAGGCACCACACCGGCGCTCTGCTTAAACTCTAATGTTTAAACTCTCAGGTGATAGGTGGCCAAACAGGCTGCCATTTAACCTGTGAGGTGAAGTAGTTTTCAACCAGTCGTGAAATATCGAGGCACGTACCGCCAGACTTTCATAAATCGCATTAAATGCAATCGGCTGTAGGCCAACGTTGTTTGCTGCCACAACACAATTCAAAGTGGTGTCTATGTTCAACAGGTACCTGCAGTACCTTATGAACACACACACAAAAGAGGACCTTATAGACCACCTCAGGGGAAATTCCTTCACTGCAACAGCCTTCATTAGACCACCATACTGCATACAGTACAAATATGTGTGTAAGTGTGTGAAAGAGAGAGTAATGTAGAGAAACTTGTTGCACTATTTCCCTGTGTGTAAGAATGAGTGAGAGAGTAATGACAGGACAGGTGGCAGGCCTCGGGACATATCTGACAAGATGACTCAGACAGTAAATACACACATTGTACGCAAAAAGTCATGTCAGTCAGTTACAACCACAAATATCCACTGGGCAGCAGAGTACACTGAGAAATATGGAGGCAGGCACATTGCTCTGTAATATAAAGCCGGGCATGTTGTTGTTGCGTGTTGTTTGTCATGCATGGTACATGTTCCTTTTTTTTTCTCGGCCAAAATAGCCTGACTGTGTACTTTGACAAGTTCTTTTTCAAAAACATTGCTGAAATCACACATAGTATGCCCGGCTTAATATCACTTCACAGTATCAAAAACAGCTGTGCAGGTTTGACTTTAATCATTGTAATGAATTTCCCAACGCAGCCAAACAATAATATATTATATCTGACACACCTGTTCTTAATAAAGCACTAGTTAAGAGTCTTCTTACCAATGAGAAATTCCTAGTTATTCAGGTGAAACACTCCCTGCATTCAATAATGAGTGCCGTGTTAAACATTTTTGTATAGAAATGAGCAAAATCGAACTCTGTAGGCATATAGGGATTGTCAGAACTACAGTCTAGCAACGTCTCCAGTTTGCATCTGAGGTACAGCTGCATGATTTAAAGTGAGAAAGTGTTAAGCGGTGTGCCACAAAATCAAAACTGCTAAAACACAGGCTGTTACAATCTTACAGTGAATGTTACAGTAGATAATGCTCCTCCCTATCCTTTGTCTTCATCTCTCTTTCCACTTTGCTTATTCCCCTCACTCGGGTTTCCTCATGTGTAGTCATACTGTACAGTTTGACCTTTGTCCTACATTTGTCTTCTGTTAAATGACAAGTACAAATACATGTTTTCCTTCGCATAGTCGCTGACCTACAACATAATGTGTCATCGTCAGGCATATTTTCAGACAATCCTGCAAATTTAGTGAGTCATATCTTCTATCTTTGCCTTTTTCTCTTTCTTTCTTTTTCTCTCCTTCACTTAGCAGAAGTAAAACTTTCACCCACTTCTGTCCACTGCCTTTGTCTGCAGCGAATTTCCTTTCCTCACTCCCTTCGCTCGCTGAACTATTTGTTTCATATTTATACGGCATAGTAACATTTTTATTGCTGCCTCTTAGGTCACCTGCCAAAGTCTGTTCTGTACCATACCTGATTTATACACAAAGTGATTATCAGTGGGATTTTATAGTGCAAAATGGTCACAGCCGACCCGATGGATGTACCACTTTCCCTAGCCCACAGTTTTAAGAACCAAAATTGGGTACTTCTCTTTCCTTTTCATCCACTTCGCCACTTCCACTTTTTTTTTTTTT
>JANJYQ010165501.1:0-15545 GCA_024605255.1 Rastrelliger kanagurta | reverse complement strand
ATTCCTTGAATACTGAATGATGAAATTAATTTATTGCAAAGTTATAGAAAATAAAAACTCCAGTGGGTCACTTTGGACCCATGTTGCGCATCAAAGGGTTAAGCAAGTCTGACACTTTTTGTGAGGGTCTTAATAATCCCAGTCTCACCCATCTGTGTGTGCTCATGCTTTATTACCTTGGCCTTCTCAAAGTCCAGGTCCTTGCCAATTGTGGAGAGCAGCCTGCAGAGACACTCCAGAGACTCTTCATCGTGGTTCTTCAGTAGTTTCACCACACAATCATGCATGATAGCCTCCGTCAGCATCTTCAACTTGAAGAGTTCACCAATGAACTTAATGTTACCCAGTGAGCGGCGACGGGCCTGGTCCCTGGCTTCTTCCAGTTCCACCCTCAAGCGCTCACGCTCCTCATCCTGAGGGAAGACAAATGTTTGTGGTCAAATCATCAGTTTGGGCATAATAAAAGACAAATGCTTCTGTGATTGGGGCAGAGATATCAGAAGATCAAATGCCTTACATCTTTAGATGCCTCTAACTCTTTCTGCTTCTTCTCAAAGATCTCATCATCATCTTGGTCCTTCTCAAACTCTTTCTGGCAGCGGTTCAGCAGCAGTTTGCGGAAGTTCACAAAAACTCCTGGCTTGTCTGAGGTGGGGACTTTCAACTGAAAAGAGAAGAATATCGAATATAATTAGTCTTTTTTTGTAGAAAATATAAAATGCCCATCTTCATATTTATATGACAACACCAAACAGAAAATGTCAAACAGAAAATGAACAGTGATAAAATGTGCTCCTTCAGTTCCTCAATACCATCATGAACATTCAGTGGCCCAGACACGTGGCACAAAATGTGAGTCATCACTGGAGCAAATGAATGTGAAGAATGAAATGACAAAGTTTCAGACACAATGGTGAAACTCACTCACCCCCATAAGGCAGCGGCACATATTGGCGTAGGCCACAGAGAAGTTAGGCTCCGAGATGGCCTTCTCAAAGATGAGGTCGATGGCTCCCTTCAGCCTCTCCTCCGTGTCTATCGACAGCTCTGTCACCTGTTTCATCAGCTCCTGAAACTTCTGAGGTGTCAGCTTGTTTAGGATACTACGCAGACGCTTGAAAACGTCTTGAGTCTTAGCCTGTTCAGGGTTGGTTTCCTCCTCTGTTTCCTCTGCGGCGCGGGTGCGATTGGGCTTCTTCACAGAGGGCTTCCAGGCTTTCTCAGCCTTGTTGAGCTGCACGTCATCATTGAGGGACATGCTGCTGATGATTTTCCTGGGCTCTTTCCTCTGACCTTGCTGGGAGCGACGTGGTCCAGGTGGCTAAAGAAAAAAAAAATTACACTTATTACAGAAATCGTGATCACAATATTCAACAAGAGGCAGTTTGAATGATCATCACACACACACACATACACAGACAAAAATATCCAGAAGTGAGATGCACAAACTTACCGGCCCTCGAGGTCCGCCAACTGATCGGCTCCCAAGGTTTCCCAAGTATGAGGGAGTAAAATCAGGACCAGCACTCATCATTCGAGCTGGGTCAGCAGGCCGCAGGGGAGTCTTGTTCACCTGAAGTTACAGTAAGAGGCAAAATCATATCTGTGCCCGTCCTCATTTTCTGCTATCGTCAGTGTAATACATTCAAAAACTAACTATGTAAAAAGGCCAGTCAAAACAACTATCATACATCCATGTAGCTTCTGTGTCTTGATTTCAAAGTATAACTAATTTCCCTCACCTTGTCCAAAACCACGTCACTGATGAGCGGCAGACCCTCAGGCTTGTTCATACTAGCGCTGATAAACTGGAAGCCGAGGAGGAACTCTCTGTCGTACCGCTTCTTCTCTTCTGGGTCTATCGGCTTCCATTGTTCTGAGAGATGTGCAAAGACAGATTGAATGTAATGATGATATTATGAAAAGCAATGTATGAAGGTCAAAACATTACATGTCCCCTATTTTATAAGCAGGTTATGGCAACAGTAGAATACAGAGTTAGGTGCAGCACTAAGAAGCTGGTGGCAACACGGTCTTAAATCGAACACCGATTTGTAACGAATACAAAAGAGAAACACTGTGTACAAATACAACACCATTATAGTTCTGTATCAACTTCTTTGAAAAGTTAACCGCCTAAACTCCAAAAGCAATCTGAGGTTCAATAGTCATTCAGAGCAGCGTGAGGTAAACAATTTGTAGAAGCATCTACAAGAAGATGTGAGGAGCAGAACAAAGTAAAAATTCTGGCCAAATATTTAAAAAAAAATCTTATTGCTCAACTGTGACCGAAAACAATCTTACTATTAAAATTAGTGGATAATACACAATTTTCATTTGTGAAGTATGCAGAAAAAGGTCTTTAAAAGTCATCAATGAGCTTCTGTGACCCTTGGTGCATTGTCATTTTAAATCTATGAATTTTGTAAGGCAGCAAAAAAGACTGAACTGCAGCAAAAAGACAACAACAATAGTCATTTACATTAAAAAAATGTAATCTGAGCCTTTTATGAGGAAACACAGTCGTAAACTACCTTCTTTGTACTGGTACTTCTGCTCTTTTGCCTCAGGTGACAGTGTAGTCCTGTCAGGTTCTGTGTTCTGCTTGTCCTCTTTCTCCTCCCAGGTCTCATCTGCGACCTCAGCAGGAGGTTCAGCTGGAGCAACAGGGACAGGGTCGGCCTGAGTGGACGAGGGTTCAGAAGCTGGCTTGGTGTTCTGCTCCTGGAGTAAACAAAGCATTTTAATAACCCAGTTTCTCAAAAATATTATTGATTGAGTTGAAACTGCTGAGACACTTAAATAGTGTTGTACAAACCTCTGTGAAGGCATCTAGGAGGTCTCCAGTGGCCTTCTTGTTGAGTTCCTTCATGTTCCTCTTCTTCTTTGGCACAGATGTAGCAGCTTCAAAAAGAAATAAAAGTTGCTGACTTAATAATCTTTCACAAACACAGCATGAGAATCATAAATACACACAAGACAGTAATCCACCCCACCTTGCATAGTAGATTCCTCTGTAGGGCAGCTAGCAGAGGCAGGAGGGGCATCCTCACTTTTGTCTTTCTCCTCTTTCTTCTTCTCCTTCTCCTCCTCCTCCTGCTGCTGCTGCTGCTCCTCCTCCTCCTGGGCTGGTGTTGCCATTTTAGCCACAGGTGTAGATTCCTGAGATTGAGAAGTGTCAACCTTGTCAAGGGGTGTAGTGTCTGCAACTGCCACATCCTCAGGCAGTTCCTCAGAGTCCTGAGGAAGGCCGTTGGAGAGGAGCGGCTCTGCTGTCTCAGCTGGTGTAGGTTCAGGTTCGGGGGCAGAGGTGGGGGCAACAGTCTGAGTTTGTAGAGCTGCAGGCTCCTCTGTAGACGGTGGAGGCTGAGATACTTCTGTTACCTTCTTTGTAGGTGCTGCTTCTTCTTTTGCCACATTAACAGGTTTAACAGTTGCTGTCGCCTCAGCTACTGGCTCAGACCTTGCACTGGTCACCTGCTCTTCTTTCTCCACTTTCTCAGTTTTCTTTTCCTCTTTTTCTGGTGCCTTTTCAATTGGAGCAGGGGCAGCCTGTGGTTCCTCCGTTTTGACAGGGACCTCTTGCGCTGCCGGTGATGCTGAAGGACCTACAGGAGCATCTACTGTGTCACTAACTTTAGTATCGACTTTATTTACTGCCTCAGCAGGAGGAGGAGTAGGTGTTGCTGCTGGAGGGAGGGGAGTGGGAGACTGCTGGTCCTTTATCGAGGAGGTCGGCACCTCAGAAGCCGGTGTAGGGGCTACAGATTGTGCGACTGATTCAGTAGGCGGTGCCATCTGGCTGTCCGTTTCCTGTTGCACCTCGGCCACAGGCTCTGGGTTTACTGTGGGAGGAGGTGGTGGGGTTTCAGCACTAGCAGAAGGCTCTGCGTTTTCATCTGGGCAATGAAACACATTTAAATTAAATACAGCCATGTTACTTTTTTAGTAAACCAAAACTAAGAAAATGTGCCCACCTCGTCTTGTCACTGCAGTGACAGGCTGTGTAACTTCACCATTGGTCTGTGCAGGACTTACATCTGTTGTGGAGCCCTGCAATTTCAAAAAGAATCATCTTTAAACTGTTGTTTTTGCCAGTTTACCTTTGTTTGTTTTACTGTGTCAGGAAGTTGAGTTGTATTTTACAAGCCTTAAAATACAACCACATGACGTCAGGGCATATGTGTATATTTGCTTCAGCTTTTTACTGTTTAATAAAAATGCTGCACAAGACCTGAGTTATTCTACTTTTGAAAGGTTTGCACAGAGATGTGAACATATACTCAGCCCACTCAAATATTAACAATGTGATCTTTTCTCACACAAACCAACTAAAATGTCTCTTCTTTAAAAGAGAAGCAGCAATTCTTTCTTCAAGTTCTTTGTTTTTCTTTACATTATTAAAATACTAATACCATAAACTGTGCAAGTGTTTTGTTTTTATTGAAATTTCTACAATCTAGAAGATAAGCCTTCTACCACAGCAGGCTCAACAATAAAACACCACATCATGGTTGGATGCCAGTCAGCAAGCCCAAGTTGGAGTTTACGTTCAGGACTTTCCAGACTTAATTTAAAATTTAATAAAAATGTATCAAGTGTCTTTTTTGACAAAAATCAACTTTATCACTATATTGACATGCATTGATTCATGTGAATAACAAGCTACCTTCACGTAGAGACTGTTTTTACAGACTACTGATAGAGCTTCATCACGCGGTACAATGGTAATCACCTGAAGTTCAACATCAGCAAAACCAATTAGTGGTGGACTACCAGAGGAACCAGATGATCCCTATCCCGGTTGTTAAACAGGGAGAGGAAATGAAGAGGTTGGACTTATAAAAAGTATTTTGACTCCAAAACAATACATTATTAATTCATCATTTTATGATACAAAATATTTGGTCACAGTTAGCATTAGCATAATTCTTTAATTATGGCTACAGTGACTTTGACCTTTGAATCCAAGTAGATGTTTGTGTCCAATTTTTAAAAAATCCTGAGATATTGCATTCACAAGAATAAGATGGACAACCACAAAACATGATTAAAAAGGTAGAACGGAAAAATTACATATTTCAAACTTCCTGTTTCTGCTTCTCACACACATCTTATGTCATGGTAGATTAGGCAAGAACAATTTAAATTTATAAAAAAGGATGAAACTACACCTTTTACTCCTAGTCACACAAACGCGTACTCATTAATACAATGAACAACACCTCTGTCTTAAACTGTATTCAGATCAGAGTTTAGTCTTTACAAAGTGATTCTTACCTGTGGGGGAGTCGGTGTGGTGGCGGACCTTCCACCTGACATGATCTCTTCTGTGATATCGCGCCCACCCTGGTTGGGGTCTCGTATTCTGATCTATGTTCAGACAGAGAAAGTATCAACTAAGTCTCCACGAAACATGTATCCAACATTAAAATGCAACAGTATGTAACTATCCTGCCACTACTGATCTATAGGTGCGACTCATCATGATAAATGCTATTGTTATCTTGAGGTAAAAGAGAAAGTTCCACATTGAACAGACAATACACGTTTCTCTCCATTCAATTTTTTTTTGACCTCAGACAAGAGGTCCGCTGCCCTTTTGTTGTGACACACTACCTGTTTGCGTTCCCTCTTTGCTGCTTGTGGCTGTTGTGGTGGTGGCTGAGGAGGCGGAGCTTGCTGCTGTTGCTGGGCGGGGTTGATCATGACCGGTGCCGGCTGGACAGATGTAGAGTACTGCGCCTGTGCTGGATAGTATGCTCCTGCTGTCAAGGTTAGAGTAAAACACAGACAATGTGTTAAATGCAATACTTCACACTAGTATGATTGACCATCTGATTCACAAGATACTTCATCTTGTGCTTATGACCAGAAGTCATAATAGAAGTAAAAAGTAAGAGTAAAGAGTAAAAGAGTAAAGAGTAAAAATGTCCTGAAGGAAAACAAAAACTTAATTCCACATAAAGTTTATTCAAGGTGTGTTTATCAAATAATCACAACAAGCTTTGGGAGAAGCAATGCCTATGTTTGACCTTCACAATCTACATGTGAAAGTCTTCTGTAGTAGTAATTGACAAACTTGCAATCCATGATTTCTTGCATTGTAATCAGATTCTAAAAACATTAAACTGTGAAAAAGGCCTGGAAACATATGCAGGTAAAGTAATCAAGTACAACACAGGCAGGCTTCTTAGCTCATCATCAGATGTGTATGGTAGGCTGCTCATCTTTGGCAGTAAATTCAAATGACATTTTTCATAAAATTGTGAGGGCAGTTGATGACACTACAGAGGGAGTGCAGCCAATTCAAGTAGAAAGACATCTAGCAATGTATTCAAGCTAGGCAACATTTTGTTTATGGGATTTAATGTAACATTTCAAAGGGATACAGAAGCTTTATGTTCTGTATTTTCACCATTTAAAAAGGACAACTTTGGTCATTTTCAATATATCTTGCTATAGGGAGCCCAAGTCCCACCCCTTCCGCTGGACCCTCGTGGAACCCATCAGAGCATAAAAAAAAATGGTGTTCAATGGACAGAAAATAATTATTTTCTGATCCTCCTATCGTTGTGCCTTGGATTACACAAATGTTGTTTATGGGTTTAAATAATATTTTTTCATGCCAAGAGTTTGACCATTTATTGTGCAATCGTTCAGTAAAATGCTGTTGAGAAAACGCAATGAAAAAACAGAAAGCCTCACGTATGTGACACATCACATTCCCTGCGACTCGCATGGACAAGATTGACCATTTTTCCCATTGGCATGATTGAAGCTCTTCACATACCTAGACTTAAAATGATTTCACTCTTTCTATGCTCTTATCCGCCCCATGGTAAAAGGTGGTCAAGTGGAGCAGAGGGATCTCCGTGTCTGTTGCAGTGCAGGTGGTGACGTAGATCATTTACATTCACAGAGCAGGCTCACACAAAACCTAACATTATCAAACTTCTTGGTGCTAAATTGTAGTCTTCTTTGCGTAAAAAATTATATTTAAATATCACAAACATCATGTGTGAAATTCATGGCACAATTCCAACGGGACCAGAAAATAATTTTTAACTCTCCATTGGCTCTCAAGTTAGGTCCCATGGACAGGAAGTAGATGGGCGTGACTTAGGCTCCCTATTGCTCAAGCTACCTGAGACATGCAATTACTGAAGATATGACAAATTTTGATCCAGCCTATGAAGGCCTCCTGGAAGAGAGCGCTGGCACTGACGTTAACCCATGCAGGCAGAATTTTAAACTGTTTTTACGGTCTTAACTTACTCCAAATATTATATCAAATGTTATGCATCATCAGCAGACACCTTACAACACAGCAATGTAGCGTGTATGATTCAAAATGAATAAAATATGGTTAAAACCATAGCGGTTTGTTTACATCCCTGCTTTCCAGTGGTCCAAACAAGTCAATCCCAGACGCCATCACCAGCAGAGACGAAAAATTTTGCATAAAGAAACCATATTCCAGTATTTTTTCTTTATCATTGATACATTACTGACCACATAACACTGTAATATTAGGTCGCTGCCATAGACTGCTGCTGCAGATGAGGAAAGGCCTGGGTGCGGGTGACACACTGTGCCCCATCCTGGGAAACATTGAAATAAGGCTGTATGATGTCACTGATGTTCTTGGCCTTGGGAGCCTCTGCCTGTTCCTCCACTCTCTGTGCCTCTCTCTCTCTCTAGTTCTCTTGTGGACATAATTCCATGTCTATATACTCCGGTTTAAACAAATATAGTCTAGCGTCAAATTTAAGAGGTTCTTCCATGTCTTCAACATCTCACAAGATTGCCATGATGACTATTTCTGAAACAGATTTGGCACCCCTCTCCATGTTTCATGGGCATGCACAGTGTGTTTGTGTCTGTGTCTACAGCGACAGTCTATGGCAGTGACAGTGTGCAGCGACTTAACATTACAATGTTAAGTGGTCAGTGCAACCTTAGGGATTGACTTGTTTTTATTTGACTGCTTGCAAAAACACAGTTTTAACCATGTTTCATTGATTTTGAGTCATACATGCTACAGTGCTGTGTTGTAAGGTCTCTGCTGATGTTGCATAATTTTTGGGACAAGAGTATGTTAAAACAGTTTAAAGCTGCCCCCTTGGGGTAGTGCCAGCGCTAACTCTTTGCTCGGGTTGGATACCAAAATGCTGTGTCAATAGGGCACCATTTCCAATGTAAACAGTAGTAACAAGACCAAATAGGAATGAAAATTTCAGTGTTTCATTTCGATGCCTGGCTTTTTTTTTTTTTTTTTTTAAATCGCCCCTTGGTGTTCCAGCGTCAACTCCACAGAGGTGTAAGGCATTACAAAAACAAAGTCAGTAATATTTTACTTCGTACAAATGTCGCGCCCACGCTCCCACTTCCTCTGTGCTCTTGTTTGCTCCAGTTTCAGTGAGCTTGAATCTTGCGGGTGGAAGTTGGATATTTAAGTGTTAAGTGTTAAGGATATTGTTTTTTGACAAAGTGTATGTGGTTTCATTTTTTAAGTACCGGATCCAGAACAGTTTAAGAAATACTAAGTAGCCACCAGTATCTGATAAAACTCAATTGATATCCAACCCTACTTTCCACTTTGGGAGACCTTCATAGGCTGGATCAAAATTTCTCACATCTTCGTAATGGCATATCTTGGGCAGCATGAGCAATAACACTGCATGTTGAAAATGACCAAAGTTGTCCTTTTACAGATATCCTGGATATATTTCATTAAAAAAGTTGGTCAAAGAAGGTTAAAAAGCAAAAATCTTTAAACCCATATCACTGTTATGGCTTGAATTTGCCAGTGAGGTGCTACTTCTGAAATAGTGGCTTGTTTACTTGTGTTGACATTGACTTTTAGACCATTTACATGTAGCTGTTAAACGTTTGTTACCCAAAAGGAAAAAAACAAAACACATATACAGCACTATTAGAGACAGGAAGTGCCACAGAGATTGTTGCCACTGAAGCCTGCTGACCAGCACACAAGCACACACACTACTCACCGGGGTAGCGCTGGGAGGTGAGAGGAGCACCGTGGAGAGAGAGACGGCCATTCTCTCGCCCGCCCCCTCTCCCCCCACCACCCCGCCTCTCCCTCGCAGCAAGAGAGGGCTCTGAACCAACGCAGCAAAGGAACAGAAGGGAGTGAGGGACGGGAGAGGGAGGAAAGAAGGACAGAGGGCAGGAAGAGAGATGCAGAATGAGTTAATGAGAGGAACCAGAGGAAGCAGGGTGTTAAAAAGGTCCCATGAAATGAAGTCTTTGCATGAATTACTTGTGTTTGTGGCTGCATCCTATTCTTGCACACCAAAAGGTGGCCTTCTTTGCATATTTGTTTGTCAAAATCATCCTTATCTTCCTGGGAGACTTTTAGTTTGACCCTACACTACCTCTCACTTATGAAAAGGAAATCTGCAATAGCAAATGAGCACGTTTTACTTCCGTTTCGCATTATTAAAATTGTGCCCCTTTACTACTCAAATTAGGTGCTTGCTCACATTATATCCCACCCCGACATCTTGTTTTATGTGTGAACACACCAAACAAGAACAAAACTCTGGTCTCCAAGTCATTTCATGGAACCTGTTAAGGCAGGTGAGACTGCAGATAGAAAGAACACAGGCCGAAGCAGAATTAAGCCAGACCACATGCAACTGGCAGATCATCACATACAGCAGAGTTTTGACCCAGAAAGACATTTAACATACCAACCAGCCAAGCAAAACCACAGCACACCCAACATTACCTTACGGGCAAAGAGGTGTGCAAATAGATAGGGACTAAAAAAATATGTGCTTCGACTTTAAAAAAAAAAAAAAAAGGTTTCCTAATGTTTGAGAGAGATTTCTCCATTTTAAAAATTTCACCACAAAAAACAAACCCTTACCATAGGCGGAGTATTCAGCAGGGCTGGTTCCCGGATAGAAACCTGCTGTACCGCTGGACACAGGATACTGCTGAGTAGGTGGCATATATGGGGCCCGGTATGGCTGAGAAAACATCAACAATAAAAGGACAATTAAGTTGTGAGACCTTCAGGTCAGTCAAACCATCACCACAGTAATGCAACACCCATTGCAGCCCTAATATAAAGAAACATAAAAAGGCAACTCTCCAATTCCCCACACCTGTTTGACAAAAACTTCAGATAATGCCCATACTTATGCAAATTGTCCAAATGCTTAAAACCAGCCTTATTATTCTTATAAGATCATTTCTTATGAGGATTTGGATCAAAGGAATCATTTGCAGCTGTAAATACAATGATTTCTTAAAAGTAGGCCACTTATATAGTACAAATGTGTCATTACATTGGAAAGCTGTGCCCTGCGATAGAATAAATGAGTAGATTCCTCATGCTGCTCTTAAAGAGAAATCCCACAACAAACAGAGGGCACATTTTCTTGCAATATTGTTCTGGTGCTCGCTTTCTTTAGACTCTGCTGTGTCTGATTTAAGAGTGTGATATTTGGCCTGGTATGATGAAACTAGTTTTATAAAAATGTTATTTAGAAGTATTTAGTAGTGTGATATTTCAGTGTTTGCTTTTTCCTTTCATTAGCATAACAAGTGTTTTGATAGACCTGCCTGTCTTTCAAGGTGACGCTACAGGAATCGAGAAAATGTAGTTTCTAGTGTAAGGCAGATATCCTGCATCATGGAGCGCACTGTTGCTGGTAATGAGCTGGTGATGTCTGACTGAATGCAACCTGGATGTAAACTGAACATTGTTCATTTGTGTACACTAACTACACTGTAATGCCACAATGATGGCTGAAAATTGGCTGAACGTTTCCCTTTAAGGATTTTCTCCAACTGAATGTTTTAATGGACATTTTGGGGTAAAACTCATTGTAAAACTCTGTGCCACTCATTTTAATTTAATTCTAGCATCAAAGCTTAAATGGGCCACCAGAAACTTCTGTAGGTGATCCAAAACACTTTTAGGGCCAACTAGTTTTAAATTAAACTCAATATATTGATAAAGAAAATTTGCTAGCCTAGCAGCTTTAAAGCTACTAATGACCAATTAAGCAACACTCAATCAGCTACTACACAAAGAACATCTGTTGTTGTTAACACATCAATGCCCTTAAAATAATGCAAATCCCACTTTTACAAATATCATTTTCTGAAGAAAAAAAATACTGTTATATTTTGCCCAACATACTACTATGATAACCACACACAGTATTATATGATCACTTATGCCAACCAACCTGTCCAGGGGGGATGAAGTAACCCTGAGGGGAGCCAGCAAAAGAGAGTTGCTGCTGTGAAATCATCATCATCTGAGAATTGGGTGAGTAGACATGAGTGGGTGCAACAGGTCGAGGCCCGCTACTTGTCTGGACTCTCGGAGCACTGGCAGCCATAGCTGGTCGGTTCTGATAGTAACCCTGGAGGACAGATTAGGGAAAATGGAGGGAAAAAAGGATGAAGAGTGTATTACAGGCCAAACAAACCTGCTGCTTTGTGCCTGCATTTGATTTTTAAGCATGGTAGTGTTAGAATGTAACTTGTGTGTGTGTCTGGTCACGCACAGCTCTAGCCCCGCTGGATGCAACGCACTCACAGCAAATGTCTAAAACACACTGAGTTCTACAGTTACACCGAGTCTAAGGTGCACTGACATACATGTCTCCTTGCCACACTGATGTTAGCCCAAGTTAAGAGGGAGGAGGGAACGAAGAGAAAAGCTGTTACCTGTAATGCTCTGTATCCACCCTTCAGCCGCGCAACACATGAGCAGAGAGCAAGAGAGGGAGTGAGATTAAGGTGAAAATGAGGACAAGAGACAATGTGATAGGTTGAGATTACAAGGTGCAAGAAAGATGAGTATGACAGGCAGTAGTGTATCTCTAAGCCATGAATAGTAAGCTCAAACAACAGCTGTACATGCAACTCCGCACAGGTCTGAATAAAAATGAGATCCCAAAAAACTTGTGGGTTCCAGTTTTAAGTGGTCAAACAGTCATTTTAAGGGCTGCAGGTGCATGCAGGCAGTGATATTAGAATGCTGCAGGTACCAAAAATAAATTATTTTTAATATTAAAGTCATTAGCAAGGCAAGTTTGGAATGATGTCTTGCAAATGCAGACAAACGTCAAGGGAAAATTTGATTTAAAAAAAAGGGAATGGGCTTGTATAGGATGAACACAAAAAAATGCCTGGGTAATTATCTGCCTTTAAAACACTGAGTCATTAGCAGCTAACAAAGGGAACAAATTATTCATAAAAAATGTGCATTTCTATGAGTAGATGCAATACTCAATGCTAGCAGACCATAGGATGTGACAAATATCAAAACTACAGTCTTTAAGTCTTTGACATTTGGGACTGAAAGCATGCATTACACTGAGGAGATAGAGGGGATGTAAGGAAGAGTGCAGGGTGTTAGTACCTGTTGGTGTAAAGTACGGGGCCCTGCAGCAAACTGGGAGGACAGCAGAAGAGAGGAAAGAAGTCAAGATAGCACATAGGCAATTACATACGCACACACACTCATTTAGCCAAAGCTTTACAGCAGAAAAAGCAGTGTCAGAAATTTATAACAAAGAGTAGGAAGGAGAATGATCTCATACAAAGCAAAACATCATATACTTGTAATCTGAATGCAAAAACAAAAAAAAACAGTAGGAAAAAAAAACATGCTGTGGCAGTACCTGTCTGGGCTGTGGTGCGGAGTTCATTTGTGGAGGTGGAGGTGTTGCAAAAACAAGAGATGTGGGCTGTCCAGGTCCGTAGGTGGCCTTGTGAGGAGAAAAATGGGGAAAAAATATATAAGTAGATTATACAAAACAGTTTGGTTAGCCTACCAAAACTACCTTGATCCAACCAGGTCAAGGGCACTCACCTGTGTTAATCCTGGGGAAGGGGCAGGGTTTGGGACAGAAGTGGGTCCCGTTATAGGCTGTGGTGGTTTGTTCATTTCACGTTCTTTTGTGGTTCTGCATTAGGGTGGCCTTGTGCTGCCAGCCTTTTTGAAAAAGAAACCCACAAACAAAAAAGAACAATATCGAACATGAGTCAAATATTCACCAAAAACATCCAAATGAAATTGCTTTTAGGTCTGAAATGAGTTTTTGAATTTTTTCTAGCACAGTTAATCTCCATTACACATAATTGGAGGCTCACAGGTCAGGCATCAGACAACACAGTGTAGGACACGAACATCTTATGTGTGGCAACATCTAACTAAGCAGTGAGGGTGTGGTCTGTGGTTTCGCCTATGATAACACCACCACCTCCCACAATCTAACTCACTTACATATTGCATGGCTCATACATGCTGTCTTATGACCAGTTAAGAGTTATTGTCCTTTGCGGATTCCTTGATCATAAACAAATTGTAAAGGACTCATGTTCGGACTTACACCCAAAACAATCTATTGTTTGCGTAATTAAGGGGCCATAGTAGCTATTAAATAACATAAAAACACCATCTTAAAAAAATATTGTGATACGGGCTGTGAAAAAAAGTACCAGGCAGACAATGATTGTAAGACCACAAACAAAATAAAGACACACGCAAACAGCTAAATGAATGTGACTTGATCCAACAGAATAAGTCAAATAGATGATAAATACTAAAGGGGATTACTTAACACATTATAATGGTTTAAAGATATACTCTAAATGCATAAATGACTGCCACCACATCATTTGTCTGACCAGTTATAAGTGAATTTAAGAAAATGGATACCTCAGGTCAAAGTTCATTTACTGTTATCAGCAGCTTCAATGCCCTCTTGCTTGTGCTAGCTACATGTGCAAAAATAATCCTTCCAAACAACCACATCTATTAAAAAAACAAATCCTGACTAATACATTATTTTTGAATAGATGTTAGAATATATAGATGGGAAAAAATGCCAGATTTCCACCACCACCGGATCAATATTTGTAGCAGACGTGTCACACACACAGCATCCACCTGCTGACACAGGAACTCTGGTTAGCTGCTAGCCGGGGCCATGCTGTTCTCAGACGGGACATCAGCGCTTAAAGCTTCCCTAAAGCTCAGGCTGGTGGTGACGGCGGCCTGTATCATGAGCGGTCATTAAATATAAGTCTCTCAGATGAGCATCCAGGTGTGTTTTTAGCTGAATAATCGCTAAAATGAGCAGGCATGTCAGTGCAGGCCGAAGCGGGTTAAATGGTTAGCCAGCAGCCGGCTAGCATTACGTGTCCCGCTGTCACTCTGCTTAGTTACGCTACGTGGCTGAACGTCCACGCTTCACCTTAAAGAGGACTTAACTCACAGCTCAGCTTCATAGTTTCTACTGATCTCATGATGAACGAAATGTTTGCTAAAAAGAGGAACAAATAACCCGGGCCCCAGCACAATAATAATGTTGCAACACTTAGATCAGATTAGATGACATTATAGTAGGTTAGCGGGTTAGCTCGGTGTTTAATCACAGGCCTGGAGAACTACTTCACACTGTGTCTACAGCTAAAGGGGCGAATTAACTCTTATTTAAAGTGAGGTTTTAACAACGACATGTTGGCTCTAAAACACTAAAAAATTGACACCGTAAATCTGACCGTTAATGCTCGCGGTTGTAACGGTCACCGTGAGCTGCCGTTGACATTAACTCATCCGTTATAAACGTTACATCCAAGCTCACCGGTCCTCATACCGGCGCTATAACACCCACACTACGAATTAAATTTATTATATTTAATCTGTTNCATCCGTTATAAACGTTACATCCAAGCTCACCGGTCCTCATACCGGCGCTATAACACCCACACAACGAATTAAATTTATTATATTTAATCTGTCTTCATGTTGTGGGATTAGCATGCCGTGTGTCCCGGTGCGCTGACAGCCGGCAGCGGGGCCTGTTCATGCGGCTAACAGCAGTTAGCCGGTGTGCCTTTGACAAAACGAAGCCCCGGTGCAGCTACAGTCACGTTAGCATCATCATCCTCTACCAGTCAGATGGTTTTTATTCTTACCAGTAATCAACTGTGAATGTGTAGTTAAGATGGGAACTCTGTGGGGGAGCAGCCTCTGGTCAGTCGTCTGTGTATGAAAGCGGTAGGATTTGTATTTTCCGTGTCCTGTACTCCAAAAGAAGAAAAGTGATGCCCTTCTTGGCTACTGACTTAGCAAGCTAGTTAGCAGCTAGCTAACCGGCAGATGGGGCGAGTGCTGCTGTCACCTCGGTTTAAATCCCCGCAGAGCACAAGTGACAGCGCTCAAAATCAACTAATATAGTACTTTGGGAGTACTATTGACAACTCCGATGGCCCCGAAAAAAGCCTCTGGACCGGGGGTCCATTATCAAGGCGTCGATGGTGACGGATTGCCGGTCAGGTATATACACAAGTGTCGCGTCAGGCGGCTCAGAGAGAGGCCATAGTGCGATGTTTCTGGTTTATGGAGCCGGTGCACCTCCAAGTCGCATGGGTAACTTCCGGGGAAATTAAAATGTGAAGCCGTTTCCTTGATCACATGATGCAGGCAAATCCATCAACTCTGACTCTACAAAAACGTTTGTGCTTAATTCAGTAGATTCACC